>KZ308138.1:2544034-2724308 GCA_000376725.2 Ladona fulva | reverse complement strand
AAGATTGTGTGTTTTTGATAATGAAGTTTAGGTGGATTAGAGTATTTTACCCTGAAAAAGACATGAAAGATTTTAGACGTGGTGCGAGATTTATATGTTTTGTGAGATATTACTGTGCACTAGACGGATTGACTTGTGTTTACTTGTGTTGTGGTATTTTAAGAATATTTGGATTTGAGTTATGTTTGTTGTTTTTAATTTTTTATTATTCTCTTTTATTTTGTATTACATTATTGTTTGTATTTTACCCCTTGCCACCGGAAATTTTTTCCAATTGTAAGGTTTTTATAATAATAATAATAATTAGATTTAATCAACTACGTAATGATAATTTATTTATCAGATTCATTATAGTCTGAAAGAAAGAATGCTTTTACAGCCCAAAAGAAATAAAATCAATTTCGTAAGGGACGAAGTCCTACCTCCACTGACATATAATATATACCGTAATATTTTATAATTCTAAATAGCAGCGGAATATCTCTCTTCAGTTTGTAACTCCCAGACTTAATTAAGTAGCTTATGACTTAAGTCTTATGTTTTTTTTTCGTTTGTCCAAACGGTGTTTGAATTTACGAATCAAATAGTGATGAGACCTAATTATCTTTACGGCAACATTAAAAATGCATAATGCGATGTTCAAAATGCAGTATAAGTCCCAAATTATACGGTGAGCCACTTCAGAATACTTCATGCACTTTATAAGCGTATGATACAGCAGTGAGGAAACAATATAAAAATATACATGTATGATAACGGAAGAGAAATCTTAGCTAGCATTGGTCTTATTTTAAGATTATACATATAGATTTATATAGATATGTATAGGTATGTATAGGTATATATAGATATTATATAGATTTAAACCCGCTATCATGTATCGTGATGTGTTTATTAATACCACTACAATGATGGTATCGCCCCATTGCTCACGAATTTCGTACGGCACAGTGAAATATGACAGATTCAAATGAAGTGAGATGGTATCAATTTTGTTAGCTGAAAGCTTTTCTGAAGATTATTTCGGCTATTTTATCCTTTTCTAATCCAAAACATACCATGTATATTTTATGTATCTCACACAAGGTTTGTAGAGATTAGCCAACACTGCGGTGTCGTTATTTTTTGCCCTTCCCTCAGGAATAATGACGGTGTCTGGCTGGTGTAAAAGTGAAATATGGGAGTTGCCAAGTTTCCACAGGGTCTGATTTATAGGCGCAATTACTCGGTTAATAAGAAATAATCGTCGAATAACTCTTACTGCTTGATTAAACGTGTTAAGTTGTTATCAAGGATGTTTTGAATGATAAATAAATGAGGCCTCTTTCCAGGTCTATCAGAAAGGGTTTACGCAGCCTAGTGAATGTGTTTGTTTACCTGCGCCATAATCCGCACCCCGGGTCCACCAGTTAAGATGTAAAAATGATAGTTATTACGGAAAAGTCTAGTCTTTAGTTTATGTGAGTAAAGATCATTTCATGTGAAACTTGCAAGATATCAGAAAATTGCAAGTGGCAACCCTTTATTTATGTAAAATTAGGAATCAGGATAAATACATTTTTGTGACATTCTTCCGGCAATCAATGATCAATTTACTATCTTGTTTGCTTATTTTACGAGGAAAGTATATTGGCATTTCCAATTTTCAGAGTATTCTGTTTTGCACAAAACAATATCGCGTTATCATTAGACACCAACAAACGGTTTCACATCAACGGTGGGTACGGATTTTATATCAACGATGGGTGGTTTTGGAATTTTCAAAATATATGTAAATAAATTTGGAAACATCTTCCAAACCCGAAAAAAGAGGCAAACATTAAAGTATGAGGGTGACTGATTGTCAATTAATGTGAACTATCAAGCCTTCCTAGTTGAATTAATTTGATATTGACTCAAGACGCATAAGTTTCAAAAGTTAGGAACTTACCTTTTATGAAACAATATTATCGTCTACTCCAAGAAATGCGATAAATCAAGGATTTTAAATGTACCAGCTTAGGCATTGTAAAGGAAAGCCCTATAAGATTATTATACGGAGAGAAATTAGTCTTATTATTCTCAATGTAGCGAATCTAATCATGCCAGTTGGAAGTAAGCAATGTTAGAAACGTGCTTGGTAACGAAAATAAGTTCTCGAAAACAATACTTGTTTCCAGCAAAAAGAAACTGATAGGAGAATTATGATTGGGTTGAGATACCGGATAGGATGGAAAAGGCAATTACCGAAATGGAACCTCCAAAGTTCGTTTGTAGGCTGTCCGTCCCTTTCCCCTCCAAATATTAGCATCGAACTCGGAAGTTTACAGGCAGCGTGGCCGTGTAAGGGTCCAGGATTCGGGCGACATCGAATGTTGGTCCAGGTCTTCGAATCTGTCGGACATGAAAGAAAGACGAGTCATTATAAAAATTAGTTACGACGTTTATTTCAGTAGTAAGCACATCGCCAATGTCATTGACAGTATAAAAATGTTTAAAGAACAAAATATTGAAAATTTCAGCACTCAATTTTGTTTTAACATAGTTTATAATATTTGAATAGGCTTTTAACGGAGGAAAACGAGATATTAGCAACTTGAGATTATTAATGACCATAATTTAAATGTAATTCTACCCAAAGACTGGCTAATTGAAACAGATTATATATTCATTTTAAGCAAAGAGCATTCTTTGATATCTCCTTACAAAGAACTTCATGAGAAGTCATAATTTGGTTTTAATACGAGATATCCCGACTAATAATAACGAGGCAGTTAAAAAAAATATGAAAACGATGTTGATACGTAATATATAAGGAGAAGTTTAAACTTCCAAAGGTATTCTTCATTAGTATTGGTGATGGAAAAAGCTCAAAATTCCTTTATAAACTAGTTCCCTACGTTAATTAGTGTGATATAATTACTTTGCTGATGAAACTAATATCTTGAAATTCTGATTGCATGAACATCTTATTTCGGAAAATCTATCATAAATGTGGAAATATATTACTTTTTGAATTTGAATTGCGATTTTTCACAATTAATTCAAATTAAAGGAGCCTAACATGATTGGCTGATGGTTTTCAAACATGCCCTTCATATTGGTCAATTAAAAATGTTAAAACCAACAGAGATACACCTCGTAAAACAAGTTACGAACTGACAAGTGTTAGAAGTCGCCATGATGAATGATAATTTTGCCACGTTCCGCGGCAACTTAAGAATTTTATGATAATACAGATTGGCTAAGTTTGTTCTCTGACAAGATATCAAACAGCAACTCAAGTGGATGCATGAGGTAACACCAGCTTTTAAAGAATTGTAATGTATCGCCAGTAATTAAATCGTATTATTGAACCTGTGAGATGAATGTCTATCATAGATTGCGGTTGGATGAGTTATAAAGCTGTAGACAAACCCTAATTAAATTTATTACTCAATAGGTCAATTTCTTTATTCTGAATTCATGAGTAGCTTGTATTATTATATTTATTCATAGCTTGTGTTCGTCTTGCTACCGTATGTGAATTCTGTACAGCTGTTGGATTGCCTACCGTGCGGTACCAACCGAATACGTTTTTTAAATTGTCTAGTGAATAGAAGAGCTAGTCAATGGTATGTACGTATATGCATATAATGCTAATTGACTTGATTATGCTTTGGTTTTCCTTTGTGCTTACTAAACGACCATTTACATTTCCTCTTCGTAAGTCATAAATTGCATGTAGTTAAATTCGACTGGATTGCAAGGATTTGCATGTTTGAAGTAGTCTCAATGATATTTTATTTAAATCGAATTCTTTATTTACACGAAAGTGCCTAAGATACGAATAAAATAGTTAAATATAATTCTTTAACATGTTTCCGAGTGAAAGAGATGCCATCCAATATGGCGGCTATGCTTGGAATATAAGTGGTTGCTGAGGAATTACTGACCAACGTGGATCAGTTTTACCCTCAGCGTGAGGATTTAATGTCAAACGCTACTTTTAATTTGTAAAGTTGTTATGTAACAAAGCTCATACAGCATAAAGAACATTTCAATGTTGGACAGCAAAAAATTTCGTAATGGAAGTGAAGCATCACGCTCTGTTTCCGAATAAACTAGTCAGAACAGAGACACAGTGCGCGAAGGAGAAGTTGTTCACCCTCTGTAATACGAAGAAAGGAAGGTTGCAGAATCTCAATGTAAACGTAAATTGAAAAATCAATTCTGAAGACATTTTCCAGTAACATCAACCACTCGAAAAGTTAGGTATCACAAATCATTATGCGCTCCTAAGTCAGGTCTGAGCCGAAATTATCTGACGCCCTTAGGAAAAGAATATTTAGACATACTCTTACATTATACACCTAATATCGAGAGGAAAATTTATAGTATCTAAATTGCAAAGTTATGAAAAACTTTTGAAATTTAACTTTGGTGAAGTTGCCAATTGAGTATGTTACGGATGCAATATCTTGCTCTATCGACGCTCCTAAACGAAACAAAGTGCCTCTAGGTTCGACTAACTGCAAAACCGGCCCCACCTTAATTAATTGCTCATATGGAGATTTCTTGTGTTACTAAAATTAATAACACATTTCAAGCAAAGATAGTATCTACACAGACACTTACGTATAGGCTGGAGTTGCAGTTCCATCATCTTCTATTTTGTTCCAAGTCAAAGAATTAGTCGGCGTGACACTAACTTAATAGATCACTTCACTTTCATTTTAAAATCATCCAAAACTCCTCAGATTTTAGAATCACACTCACTCTTTTCAAAACTTTGAGGCACAATGCATGTAAATGTCACAACAGCGCGTGCATACGGAAGTGGGACGCACGGCCCAGTTCGTTCGCGAACCGAATTAACTACGGCACATCTCTAGAAGTTAGCATCGTCAATTGCCACACGTATTAATTACCCAAATATTTAATATTTAAGAAAACTGTTTTCATATAAAGATATGCCGCTACGATTCCCTGATAGAATGAAATGATAAATAACACGGTGGCAGAGTTACGCTCAAACGTCCGCCAGCGAGAACCACGGAAATAAAACTGGCTTGTAAAAATTGTTCCCCAGAAATATGGCTTCAACCAATGAAAATCTCTCTTAAATCATACGATATGGCTTTTTGGCGTTCCCTTGGCCAAGACGAGAATGTTTGGGGCTAAGGACGCAAGAAACCGATACCTTGCTCGCGATCCCTCCCTTCTATACTTGGTCGAATTACGTGCTGGTCTGGAAGTGAAGGAGTCATGGCTCAAATTTGCTGGTTATTTCCGAGACAGTTATAGACATCAGGCAAAGTTATAAAGCATAAGAGCTGCCTCCTATTAGTGAAAATATTCAAGCCAATCAACCGAGGTTATGAGAACATTTTAGAAAAGTTTCATTACACCACTTATATTTTGTAAGGAAAGAAATTAGAATACAACTTTTCTTGATACATTTTTCTTTTCCCTCGTTTCCAGAATTGGGCTCACGTCAGCAAGAAGGCAGCTGCACATTCTGAGATATTATCAATATTATCTTCAGGATTAAGGAAATTATCTTCCTAAAATAAATAGCATTTAAAATATTTAAACAAGCTACGATGACCAAAGAAGTTTATTTTGGGGATGATCGCAAAATCTGCACAAAGATTAAGGTAAATATTTCAGGTGACATGATCTTTTACTGCGTCATTGATTGGATTTCATTTTCATTATGGTCAAAATTTATTATTTCCCAGAATAAACGTATTATTAATTTTACTAGAATAACTCAAGACTTACTCTCCCTCTATAAACTATTAAATTACAACTTATTTTCACCCCTGTCATCTCTTTAATTAAAATGTGATCTAGCTAAGAGGAACGAAACTACTATTAGATCATAGCTAGTGCTTATTCACCACTTATTAAGTAATTAACATGTCATGTAGGAATATTTCAAAATTGTACAAGGTTTTCTCTGACTAAGGCACGATCTTTTACAGTTGAGCTAGGGGCTCAAAGAGATTGTTCGCTTTATACAACCTCTTCTTCCGATATTGGGTGGTACTAATAGCTATCAATTCATCTACTATTCGTGACCCAATTACACTAATTTTCTGACGGTTTTGTGTCCGTTGATTGCGATCAAAAATTATAAACAAGGGGTCATTCATAAGTTTCAAACATCGATTCTCTTCTTGCAATAAAGCTTGCATTTGTGATCGAAAAACAGGTCTTGGGAAGGAATGGCTCCTTAGTGTGGTAAGAGATTTAGTTACTCGTAGTAATTGAAAAGAATTTGATTGTGGAAAAGAACCGATAAAGGTGGGCAGTGGAATTGCGTCCTAGAATTTCGGGATGTATGACTGTCTCATAACTGTACAAATACAGAACAGAAGTAGAAAGAAAGCCCTTGAAAACATTAAATGAATATATCTTAGANTTTATTACTCAATAGGTCAATTTCTTTATTCTGAATTCATGAGTAGCTTTTATTATTATATTTATTCATAGCTTGTGTTCGTCTTGCTACCGTATGTGAATTCTGTACAGCTGTTGGATTGCCTACCGTGCGGTACCAACCGAATACGTTTTTTAAATTGTCTAGTGAATAGAAGAGCTAGTCAATGGTATGTACGTATATGCATATAATGCTAATTGACTTGATTATGCTTTGGTTTTCCTTTGTGCTTACTAAACGACCATTTACATTTCCTCTTCGTAAGTCATAAATTGCATGTAGTTAAATTCGACTGGATTGCAAGGATTTGCATGTTTGAAGTAGTCTCAATGATATTTTATTTAAATCGAATTCTTTATTTACACGAAAGTGCCTAAGATACGAATAAAATAGTTAAATATAATTCTTTAACATGTTTCCGAGTGAAAGAGATGCCATCCAATATGGCGGCTATGCTTGGAATATAAGTGGTTGCTGAGGAATTACTGACCAACGTGGATCAGTTTTACCCTCAGCGTGAGGATTTAATGTCAAACGCTACTTTTAATTTGTAAAGTTGTTATGTAACAAAGCTCATACAGCATAAAGAACATTTCAATGTTGGACAGCAAAAAATTTCGTAATGGAAGTGAAGCATCACGCTCTGTTTCCGAATAAACTAGTCAGAACAGAGACACAGTGCGCGAAGGAGAAGTTGTTCACCCTCTGTAATACGAAGAAAGGAAGGTTGCAGAATCTCAATGTAAACGTAAATTGAAAAATCAATTCTGAAGACATTTTCCAGTAACATCAACCACTCGAAAAGTTAGGTATCACAAATCATTATGCGCTCCTAAGTCAGGTCTGAGCCGAAATTATCTGACGCCCTTAGGAAAAGAATATTTAGACATACTCTTACATTATACACCTAATATCGAGAGGAAAATTTATAGTATCTAAATTGCAAAGTTATGAAAAACTTTTGAAATTTAACTTTGGTGAAGTTGCCAATTGAGTATGTTACGGATGCAATATCTTGCTCTATCGACGCTCCTAAACGAAACAAAGTGCCTCTAGGTTCGACTAACTGCAAAACCGGCCCCACCTTAATTAATTGCTCATATGGAGATTTCTTGTGTTACTAAAATTAATAACACATTTCAAGCAAAGATAGTATCTACACAGACACTTACGTATAGGCTGGAGTTGCAGTTCCATCATCTTCTATTTTGTTCCAAGTCAAAGAATTAGTCGGCGTGACACTAACTTAATAGATCACTTCACTTTCATTTTAAAATCATCCAAAACTCCTCAGATTTTAGAATCACACTCACTCTTTTCAAAACTTTGAGGCACAATGCATGTAAATGTCACAACAGCGCGTGCATACGGAAGTGGGACGCACGGCCCAGTTCGTTCGCGAACCGAATTAACTACGGCACATCTCTAGAAGTTAGCATCGTCAATTGCCACACGTATTAATTACCCAAATATTTAATATTTAAGAAAACTGTTTTCATATAAAGATATGCCGCTACGATTCCCTGATAGAATGAAATGATAAATAACACGGTGGCAGAGTTACGCTCAAACGTCCGCCAGCGAGAACCACGGAAATAAAACTGGCTTGTAAAAATTGTTCCCCAGAAATATGGCTTCAACCAATGAAAATCTCTCTTAAATCATACGATATGGCTTTTTGGCGTTCCCTTGGCCAAGACGAGAATGTTTGGGGCTAAGGACGCAAGAAACCGATACCTTGCTCGCGATCCCTCCCTTCTATACTTGGTCGAATTACGTGCTGGTCTGGAAGTGAAGGAGTCATGGCTCAAATTTGCTGGTTATTTCCGAGACAGTTATAGACATCAGGCAAAGTTATAAAGCATAAGAGCTGCCTCCTATTAGTGAAAATATTCAAGCCAATCAACCGAGGTTATGAGAACATTTTAGAAAAGTTTCATTACACCACTTATATTTTGTAAGGAAAGAAATTAGAATACAACTTTTCTTGATACATTTTTCTTTTCCCTCGTTTCCAGAATTGGGCTCACGTCAGCAAGAAGGCAGCTGCACATTCTGAGATATTATCAATATTATCTTCAGGATTAAGGAAATTATCTTCCTAAAATAAATAGCATTTAAAATATTTAAACAAGCTACGATGACCAAAGAAGTTTATTTTGGGGATGATCGCAAAATCTGCACAAAGATTAAGGTAAATATTTCAAGTGACATGATCTTTTACTGCGTCATTGATTGGATTTCATTTTCATTATGGTCAAAATTTATTATTTCCCAGAATAAACGTATTATTAATTTTACTAGAATAACTCAAGACTTACTCTCCCTCTATAAACTATTAAATTACAACTTATTTTCACCCCTGTCATCTCTTTAATTAAAATGTGATCTAGCTAAGAGGAACGAAACTACTATTAGATCATAGCTAGTGCTTATTCACCACTTATTAAGTAATTAACATGTCATGTAGGAATATTTCAAAATTGTACAAGGTTTTCTCTGACTAAGGCACGATCTTTTACAGTTGAGCTAGGGGCTCAAAGAGATTGTTCGCTTTATACAACCTCTTCTTCCGATATTGGGTGGTACTAATAGCTATCAATTCATCTACTATTCGTGACCCAATTACACTAATTTTCTGACGGTTTTGTGTCCGTTGATTGCGATCAAAAATTATAAACAAGGGGTCATTCATAAGTTTCAAACATCGATTCTCTTCTTTCAATAAAGCTTGCATTTGTGATCGAAAAACAGGTCTTGGGAAGGAATGGCTCCTTAGTGTGGTAAGAGATTTAGTTACTCGTAGTAATTGAAAAGAATTTGATTGTGGAAAAGAACCGATAAAGGTGGGCAGTGGAATTGCGTCCTAGAATTTCGGGATGTATGACTGTCTCATAACTGTACAAATACAGAACAGAAGTAGAAAGAAAGCCCTTGAAAACATTAAATGAATATATCTTAGAAATATTGGTTTTGATATTTGAAGGACGTATTGTACTCCTATCCGGAAAACAAGCAAGAATAAAATCAAGAAATCATAGAAGGAAAAGAATTTGTATTAACGAAAACATTCTTTGATACACATACTTATGTAGCTCAGAGAGCATATGAAATATATATGCAAAACGTTATACCATACATAGGTCACCTTAAATTAAGATTATTTTTCGTCAGTAAGTCGGTAACACAGATCGTACAAGATCCTCATGTACCTTTTTCTTTCTTCAATTTTCCTTCATTCGTTCTAAATTTTGAAATTTCAGTTGGAATCGCAAGCAAGAAATATGGAATATTCTGGTCCACAATCTACGCACCTTTGGGACATTCTACTGCTGCGTGAGAGATGATACCGACGGTTACGCTGGAGCATTTGGAAAAATATGTTGGATACAAGAGGAAACTTCCGCCGATGGATAAACGAATCGTAAGGTCAGTAATGTCTTCGCAGATGGCGCTCCCATCGGAGGGACTTCCGCATTACCGCTACTAAAGGTGAGAGGCTATCTTTTAACAATTTTAACTAATACCTAACAGTGAGCTGGCTATTGTTGTCATTAACTAAATAGCTACGTATGGGTCATGGGTGTTATTGTTGAGTTATTAGATACAAATTCCTGTTTAAAGCAAGTTATGACAACAATGTGCAACTGCTGTTCATAATTAGTAGAAGTTAGAAATAAGTTTCCTATTTTCTTGGTAGGGGCGTTTTCCGTTAGGGATGCATAGGTTTCGTTCATGTTATCCCGATTGATTCACTGCAGAAGGGAAATATGTTCAATCCAAAAAGAATAAAGAGTAAAGAGATTGGTTAGGACACAATGCGAGGAGACGGTTTCAATCGAATAAAGTTTCCATGTGGTAACGAACATGTTTCTCTTGTGCAATGAGTAGTTCTTCTATTACTAACATCTCACTAATAACACAGAATTAACAATTTTACCCAAATAAGACAGATATTTTTCAGCGTTTGAGAAGACTCTTCAGCTTCCCAGCAGTAATGACAGGTAAATATGTCAATGCATTATTTCAGTTATTATTTTCCAAAAATGTCATGAACTTATAAAGGCGTTTTCTATTTTCCTGTAGGTTTTACAAGCTACTTCCGATATTTGCTGATTATGAAAATATGCAGATGATGCGATCGGTGTCATGGATCTACTCTGTTAAGGTATGACTACAATCATAGTTGATAAGGAGTTCTTGACTTTGGAACAGTGCGTAACCTTAACGCTTAGTTAAGATAAAGCAACAAAGCAGCAACAACAAGGAAAATTCTTTAGTATTATGCAATATTTCTTCCTACAAACCTTGCAAAAGTACGAATTATAAGCTTGAGTACTTTAAGGGATACATAGGATTTATAATCCACAGAACAAGTAACTGGGGACCAAAAGCCACGGAATAAGTTGCACGGAAGTAGCTAACTATAAGAACGAGTCTCTAGTGCTTTATTTTTTCGAATTTTTCTCATGAATGAAACAATAAAGTATATTCTTGATGTTTTAATATAAGATATGATATTTAATACGATATTCAAAATGATAGTCTTGATGTTTTTGCGACATGTAACATGCGACATGTAAACATTGTGCTATCCATATCAAATCCAAAAAGGTGTTCTATTATTTTCAAAATACGGAAGGGTATCTGTCTATCCAAATGTATTTCTTCAACGTAACACAGGATAGGTAAATAACAGATAGCAATGTAATTTATATACAGGAATGCACGACTGCCAATAGTTATAATCAGCTTTTGTATTTTTTCTTATGGAATCAATAAGATATTTAAGCACAACGTTTTTAGCGTTGCTTATTGAAGATTTTTATCTAATTACTTATAGAAAGTAATTTATAAAAAAAATATGACGAAAATTTTTTAAGTTCAGCAGAATGAAAATATATAGCCAATTAAGTTTTGAAATGTGGACAGAAATTTTATATTATCCCAATCTTCACAAAGGAAATGATTAATCTATTATATACTTTAGAGGGCCGATGTTACGTCGCATATTCTACAAATATATAGCAGAAACATGAATTTAGTCAAAATAGGAGCAATTCTCGATGTCCCGAAGCAGCATTGATATGATTCCCTGAAGCGGAATCACATAGAAAGGTATTTCCACAAATCCCGTAACAGAACCGTTTAGAGGTCACTCTATCTAACGCAAAGGCGTGATTGTCAATAGAATTCCGATTTAAGACAACTTCTATTTCACAAAGATAGCAATATTTGCGTTTAAATTATCAGGTTTGGTCCACATATCGAGCCTTTGCGTCCTTTTCATATGATCTTACTCTGAAGTATCGTCGGATAGAGCAAGGGTTGCAGCTACGGAGGCAAGAGGAAGTAGAAATCGCTGGTCGTGAAAAATTAAGAACCTCTTAAGGGGAGCGGAAGTTCGTACTAGATTAGGGATGCAAACGGAAACTTCGCACAGGTGTCTGTAAAATTAGATGGAGTAGAGAGCTGGTTGCATTGATTTTAGTAACTATGGCAGCGAGTGAGAGGTAGTTTACTCAGAAGAATTATTATTTCTTGACCATTGATCATTCAAGCATAGCTTCTTAGAAAATCAATTATTTGAGATCCATACATGAAATAATCCTTATAATCCTTTATTAGTAAAATTAGATGGAGTAGAGAGCTGGTTGCATTGATTTTAGTAACTATGGCAGCGAGTGAGAGGTAGTTTACTCAGAAGAATTATTATTTCTTGACCATTGATCATTCAAGCATAGCTTCTTAGAAAATCAATTATTTGAGATCCATACATGAAATAATCCTTATAATCCTTTATTAGTAAAATTAGATGGAGTAGAGAGCTGGTTGCATTGATTTTAGTAACTATGGCAGCGAGTGAGAGGTAGTTTACTCAGAAGAATTATTATTTCTTGACCATTGATCATTCAAGCATAGCTTCTTAGAAAATCAATTATTTGAGATCCATACATGAAATAATCCTTATAATCCTTTATTAGTAAAATTAGATGGAGTAGAGAGCTGGTTGCATTGATTTTAGTAACTATGGCAGCGAGTGAGAGGTAGTTTACTCAGAAGAATTATTATTTCTTGACCATTGATCATTCAAGCATAGCTTCTTAGAAAATCAATTATTTGAGATCCATACATGAAATAATCCTTATAATCCTTTATTAGTAAAATTAGATGGAGTAGAGAGCTGGTTGCATTGATTTTAGTAACTATGGCAGCGAGTGAGAGGTAGTTTACTCAGAAGAATTATTATTTCTTGACCATTGATCATTCAAGCATAGCTTCTTAGAAAATCAATTATTTGAGATCCATACATGAAATAATCCTTATAATCCTTTATTAGTAAAATTAGATGGAGTAGAGAGCTGGTTGCATTGATTTTAGTAACTATGGCAGCGAGTGAGAGGTAGTTTACTCAGAAGAATTATTATTTCTTGACCATTGATCATTCAAGCATAGCTTCTTAGAAAATCAATTATTTGAGATCCATACATGAAATAATCCTTATAATCCTTTATTAGTAAAATTAGATGGAGTAGAGAGCTGGTTGCATTGATTTTAGTAACTATGGCAGCGAGTGAGAGGTAGTTTACTCAGAAGAATTATTATTTCTTGACCATTGATCATTCAAGCATAGCTTCTTAGAAAATCAATTATTTGAGATCCATACATGAAATAATCCTTATAATCCTTTATTAGTAAAATTAGATGGAGTAGAGAGCTGGTTGCATTGATTTTAGTAACTATGGCAGCGAGTGAGAGGTAGTTTACTCAGAAGAATTATTATTTCTTGACCATTGATCATTCAAGCATAGCTTCTTAGAAAATCAATTATTTGAGATCCATACATGAAATAATCCTTATAATCCTTTATTAGTAAAATTAGATGGAGTAGAGAGCTGGTTGCATTGATTTTAGTAACTATGGCAGCGAGTGAGAGGTAGTTTACTCAGAAGAATTATTATTTCTTGACCATTGATCATTCAAGCATAGCTTCTTAGAAAATCAATTATTTGAGATCCATACATGAAATAATCCTTATAATCCTTTATTAGTAAAATTAGATGGAGTAGAGAGCTGGTTGCATTGATTTTAGTAACTATGGCAGCGAGTGAGAGGTAGTTTACTCAGAAGAATTATTATTTCTTGACCATTGATCATTCAAGCATAGCTTCTTAGAAAATCAATTATTTGAGATCCATACATGAAATAATCCTTATAATCCTTTATTAGTAAAATTAGATGGAGTAGAGAGCTGGTTGCATTGATTTTAGTAACTATGGCAGCGAGTGAGAGGTAGTTTACTCAGAAGAATTATTATTTCTTGACCATTGATCATTCAAGCATAGCTTCTTAGAAAATCAATTATTTGAGATCCATACATGAAATAATCCTTATAATCCTTTATTAGTAAAATTAGATGGAGTAGAGAGCTGGTTGCATTGATTTTAGTAACTATGGCAGCGAGTGAGAGGTAGTTTACTCAGAAGAATTATTATTTCTTGACCATTGATCATTCAAGCATAGCTTCTTAGAAAATCAATTATTTGAGATCCATACATGAAATAATCCTTATAATCCTTTATTAGTAAAATTAGATGGAGTAGAGAGCTGGTTGCATTGATTTTAGTAACTATGGCAGCGAGTGAGAGGTAGTTTACTCAGAAGAATTATTATTTCTTGACCATTGATCATTCAAGCATAGCTTCTTAGAAAATCAATTATTTGAGATCCATACATGAAATAATCCTTATAATCCTTTATTAGTAAAATTAGATGGAGTAGAGAGCTGGTTGCATTGATTTTAGTAACTATGGCAGCGAGTGAGAGGTAGTTTACTCAGAAGAATTATTATTTCTTGACCATTGATCATTCAAGCATAGCTTCTTAGAAAATCAATTATTTGAGATCCATACATGAAATAATCCTTATAATCCTTTATTAGTAAAATTAGATGGAGTAGAGAGCTGGTTGCATTGATTTTAGTAACTATGGCAGCGAGTGAGAGGTAGTTTACTCAGAAGAATTATTATTTCTTGACCATTGATCATTCAAGCATAGCTTCTTAGAAAATCAATTATTTGAGATCCATACATGAAATAATCCTTATAATCCTTTATTAGTAAAATTAGATGGAGTAGAGAGCTGGTTGCATTGATTTTAGTAACTATGGCAGCGAGTGAGAGGTAGTTTACTCAGAAGAATTATTATTTCTTGACCATTGATCATTCAAGCATAGCTTCTTAGAAAATCAATTATTTGAGATCCATACATGAAATAATCCTTATAATCCTTTATTAGTAAAATTAGATGGAGTAGAGAGCTGGTTGCATTGATTTTAGTAACTATGGCAGCGAGTGAGAGGTAGTTTACTCAGAAGAATTATTATTTCTTGACCATTGATCATTCAAGCATAGCTTCTTAGAAAATCAATTATTTGAGATCCATACATGAAATAATCCTTATAATCCTTTATTAGTAAAATTAGATGGAGTAGAGAGCTGGTTGCATTGATTTTAGTAACTATGGCAGCGAGTGAGAGGTAGTTTACTCAGAAGAATTATTATTTCTTGACCATTGATCATTCAAGCATAGCTTCTTAGAAAATCAATTATTTGAGATCCATACATGAAATAATCCTTATAATCCTTTATTAGTAAAATTAGATGGAGTAGAGAGCTGGTTGCATTGATTTTAGTAACTATGGCAGCGAGTGAGAGGTAGTTTACTCAGAAGAATTATTATTTCTTGACCATTGATCATTCAAGCATAGCTTCTTAGAAAATCAATTATTTGAGATCCATACATGAAATAATCCTTATAATCCTTTATTAGTAAAATTAGATGGAGTAGAGAGCTGGTTGCATTGATTTTAGTAACTATGGCAGCGAGTGAGAGGTAGTTTACTCAGAAGAATTATTATTTCTTGACCATTGATCATTCAAGCATAGCTTCTTAGAAAATCAATTATTTGAGATCCATACATGAAATAATCCTTATAATCCTTTATTAGTAAAATTAGATGGAGTAGAGAGCTGGTTGCATTGATTTTAGTAACTATGGCAGCGAGTGAGAGGTAGTTTACTCAGAAGAATTATTATTTCTTGACCATTGATCATTCAAGCATAGCTTCTTAGAAAATCAATTATTTGAGATCCATACATGAAATAATCCTTATAATCCTTTATTAGTAAAATTAGATGGAGTAGAGAGCTGGTTGCATTGATTTTAGTAACTATGGCAGCGAGTGAGAGGTAGTTTACTCAGAAGAATTATTATTTCTTGACCATTGATCATTCAAGCATAGCTTCTTAGAAAATCAATTATTTGAGATCCATACATGAAATAATCCTTATAATCCTTTATTAGTAAAATTAGATGGAGTAGAGAGCTGGTTGCATTGATTTTAGTAACTATGGCAGCGAGTGAGAGGTAGTTTACTCAGAAGAATTATTATTTCTTGACCATTGATCATTCAAGCATAGCTTCTTAGAAAATCAATTATTTGAGATCCATACATGAAATAATCCTTATAATCCTTTATTAGTAAAATTAGATGGAGTAGAGAGCTGGTTGCATTGATTTTAGTAACTATGGCAGCGAGTGAGAGGTAGTTTACTCAGAAGAATTATTATTTCTTGACCATTGATCATTCAAGCATAGCTTCTTAGAAAATCAATTATTTGAGATCCATACATGAAATAATCCTTATAATCCTTTATTAGTAAAATTAGATGGAGTAGAGAGCTGGTTGCATTGATTTTAGTAACTATGGCAGCGAGTGAGAGGTAGTTTACTCAGAAGAATTATTATTTCTTGACCATTGATCATTCAAGCATAGCTTCTTAGAAAATCAATTATTTGAGATCCATACATGAAATAATCCTTATNACTTTAAATGCTGTAATTATGAATGTAAAATATGTATGTAGTACCTATAAATACAACTTTTGAGAAAAATAACGTGTTTTACGTTATTTTTTAAAAATCTCGCTAATCCGGAATTCCCGCTGATCCGGACGTCCGTGTGCCTGAATTCGTCCGGATTATCGGGATTCTACTGTAGTCAGAATCCTACTTAAACGTAAATAATCTCTTGTAATCTATTTATATTGAAAGAATAACTCTTAGAGTAAAGCACAGTTAGTTCCGCGGCCTGCCAAGTTATATTCGTCCAACCCAAAGAAAATATCGAGGAAGTTATCAGTTTTGAGGGTTCGAGTATATGGCACTGAATAAATAAATTTTAAGCCAGGAAGGAACCTTTCAATGGTTATAGTACTGACGACGATGGAGTTTTTTTCCGTTACGGAAATAATTTTTCATTATGGACTTTTTAGCAGTGGAACAGACAACGGAGGTGGAATTTGAGAAAAGTATATTACCAAGACATTTTGAGCGAGGAATCAGTCCAAAATAAAATTTCGAGTAAGCTGAACCTTTGTCCAATTTTGGGGTCTGCAGCACCCCTCGTTAAGGTTAAGCTGTGGTCATTAAAATTGAATTTGAATACCGTATCGTGGTCACCACATGGCGCTCAATTTTCACGATTTCCGCCCGCTACAAATTTCAGAACGGAAATTCTAAATGAAAACGAGCGTGATATCATAAGCGATCTCTCGACAAAAGCGGAGACTTGGTGATGCCATTACTTCCACGCAGACGAATTACATTTCCGCTCTCTCTGTTGCGTCTGTTCCGGTTGAGATGAAGCACTTAACGATCGCGCGCCGAACGCGGAAATTTTTTTGCGATGATATGTCAGGGGAAAACGTTCCGAGATGACGAAGACCATATTATTACATCTGTAATCACAAGAGAGCGTCCTTTTATTATAAAATGACTGAAAGGTGAAATTTGATTGCACGACACAAAAGCTGTCAAGTTTAACGATACAAGGTGAGCATTTGATATTCACGTATATTATTATTTTTTTATCTATCAATTGAAAATTGGATTACATTGGATTTCAAGGGAATGATTTTAGGTTGTTAACGATCCCTTTTCATTTACTGCAGTCTAGCTCTTATCTTTTTTATCAAGGAAGCTTGCATTAAAATCGTATTAATCGTACTGTTATTAATAAAACTCTACAAACCATACAAAGAGAATTGCGTAAAGGAAATTTTTATGTGAGTTCAAAATATCAAAAAGATAGACGAAGATGATAGGTTTGAAATTTCAAAGATATTTCAATTTGTAAGTGATTCAATGGGGCAATTAAGCAGGCAGTGATTTAGTATTAAAAATTAAATAAGTGGATAAAAGAAATAGATAAATATCCGACACTATTGCTTTCAACAGTAATTACGAAGAGGAAAAATCTGATTTAATTTCCCTCTCACCTGCTTTAAATTAAGTTTCAATACAGTCGCAGAACGAAAAGAAAGTTAGATGTGTTTTCAAAATGGCTGTAAGACTCATGCAAGAATGAGATAGCTAACATGGTAACAATATCGTATACTATTACAAACTTACCAGGGATATTTTCAATGGGCTATTCAATTCACACATTTTAAAAATTGCCATCTTAAATAATTCAATTTCCATGTATTCAGAAGTATAAATGACACTTTCGCTAT
Organism: Ladona fulva; assembly: GCA_000376725.2. Taxonomy (NCBI): domain Eukaryota; kingdom Metazoa; phylum Arthropoda; class Insecta; order Odonata; family Libellulidae; genus Ladona; species Ladona fulva. The sequence continues at coordinate 2,706,323 of KZ308138.1, read as the reverse complement.
TTTTAAGATTTTACGAAAGATTTTAAAAGTATTTGTTTTATTCCTGTGTGAGCTATATCTATGGATCTGCAGCTAAATAACTCTTCACTTGAGATACGTTAATTTTTGAGGGTCTGTTATCTTAATTTGGCAATGAAAGATGTCCTGAATAACCGCAGAAATGATAGTTTCACCTCCTTCCATCTCGTTACCCTAGCAATCATTTCCACCGTAGAACTTTCTCAGTTTTAGACTCACGTCGGTCATTTCAACGCCTTCAAACACACTCATCCCGAATTGAGGAAAAAATATGCTCAGCAGTGAACATATCACGGTATTAATCTCAAAGTGTCCTCCCCGGAGAATCACATACGCTAGGGAACAAAGGAGGAAAGGAACGTACGGGACGGTGGAAAGGGTAAATATCGCATCCCTGTTGTTATTATTTTTAGACTCACGAGTGTCCCATCTCCAAAAGTCGCTCCTCTCTTGAAGGTCCGTCATCCCGCCATACACCCACATACACTCCTCGTGGAGGATGGCTGAGTGCTTGTGCCTCGCTGGGGGTCTGTCGCCGCTCCCACCGCCCCCTTGCTGCCCTCCGCCGCCGCCCCCACCTCCTCCGCCGCCGCCCCCACCTCCTCCGCCGCCTCCCACGCCGCCGGCGTTGCCAGACACCAGGTGCCACGACTCCGTCTCTTTAGCGTAAAGAAAAATAAGAGAATGGCAGTGTGATGAGATGTTTTTCATGTGTATGTAATTCCATAGAGAAGTCGTCGGAATGTACGTACCTGTGTGGGAGCTACTGCGGTATGAATAAAGCATTTGAGCGAGATGATGAGACTCTCGTAACATTAAAATGTAGGAAGTACTCGAGGGAAATTATCCTATGTCTACAACTTCGTGTCGGTTTAACAGAGGGCGTAGAGTGACTCGTGAGGAATGAGGAAATGATGAACACGTGTATAAATTCATGAGAAAGCAGGCGAGGTAAATAAACGCGAAGTTTAATTCTCGGTGAAACTATTTTCTTCATCTATTTGTACTATTGTCATAAATGAAATGCGATGTATTCCATTAATCTAGGAAAACACCAGATATTAGATTTAAAGGAGATTGGCAATAATAAAACAATATACTGATTAGGTATCATCCATCGTCATTGATAGTTTTATGACCATAAGTAACAGATATTTCACTGAGGAGTGAAAAACCATAGATAGCAGCTGCTTTGGAGTAGAACTTCGTTTTCATAAAATTAAGGAAAATGTATGTATATTAGTTATTCCTTATTTGTAACAGGTATCAGCTTAACATTAAATTTATTCCGTACATAATGTAGCGGAAGTGTCCGTTGAAATCAACGGGGAAACTAGTGTGAGTATAATGCATTTATCTTTCCCAAAGGTTTTTCCATTGAACACTCGCTCGAAAAGCGAAGCAATAAGATAAAGACCATTTAAGTTAGAAGATTATATAAAAAAATGTCTGTAACTTACCATGGTATCTCTTGAATTAGGTAACGAAAACAATTTCAATCAGCAAACTAATACCGAAACCGACCTTTCCCACTGAAGAATATGTTATGGAATACGTAAATTTGACAGGGAAGATATCCATCATTGAAATGGACCTGTGAAATGGACATCAACCTGTGTCAACAACTCCTCATTTATATCATATTTACTTTTCAAAAGGTATCGCGCTTTAACTCCTATTTTTTACTTTTCTTAAGGTCTATGTATAATTAATCTGTTGAAAATTGCAACTTCGGATTTGCTTTCAGCAATCTGAATGAAACGTTTGCAATAAGAAGAGGCTGGTTTTTCTATAATCTTTTAATGCTTTTCCCATCAAATTAAATATTAAATTGTAGGAGTTTACAACGGTTGTAATTCTATTTACTAACTAAACTACTTCTACTTTTCACGTTAATTATAATATATTTCCATACGAAAAGCACCAAACAACGGCATTTAGATGAAGCACTTAACGATCGCGCGCCGAACGCGGAAATTTTTTTGCGATGATATGTCAGGGGAAAACGTTCCGAGATGACGAAGGCCATATTATTACATCTGTAATCACAAGAGAGCGTCCTTTTATTATAAAATGACTGAAAGGTGAAATTTGATTGCACGACACAAAAGCTGTCAAGTTTAACGATACAAGGTGAGCATTTGATATTCACGTATATTATTATTTTTTTATCTATCAATTGAAAATTGGATTACATTGGATTTCAAGGGAATGATTTTAGGTTGTTAACGATCCCTTTTCATTTACTGCAGTCTAGCTCTTATCTTTTTTATCAAGGAAGCTTGCATTAAAATCGTATTAATCGTACTGTTATTAATAAAACTCTACAAACCATACAAAGAGAATTGCGTAAAGGAAATTTTTATGTGAGTTCAAAATATCAAAAAGATAGACGAAGATGATAGGTTTGAAATTTCAAAGATATTTCAATTTGTAAGTGATTCAATGGGGCAATTAAGCAGGCAGTGATTTAGTATTAAAAATTAAATAAGTGGATAAAAGAAATAGATAAATATCCGACACTTGCTTTCAACAGTAATTATGAAGAGGACAAATCTGATTTAATTTCCCTCTCACCCGCTTTAAATTAAATTTCAATACAGTCGCAGAACGAAAAGTAAGTTAGATATACCGTTTCAAAATGGCTGTAAGACTCATGCAAGAATGAGATAGCTAACATGGTAACAATATCGTATACTATTACAAACTTACCAGGAATAATTTTCAATGGGCTATTCAATTCACACATTTTAAAAATTGCCATCTTAAATAATTCAATTTCCATGTATTCAGAAGTATAAATGACACTTTCGCTATTTTTAAGATTTTACGAAAGATTTTAAAAGTATTTGTTTTATTCCTGTGTGAGCTATATCTATGGATCTGCAGCTAAATAACTCTTCACTTGAGATACGTTAATTTTTGAGGGTCTGTTATCTTAATTTGGCAATGAAAGATGTCCTGAATAACAGCAGAAATGATAGTTTTACCTCCTTCCATCTCGTTGCTCTAGCAAACATTTCCACCGTAGAATTTTCTCAGTTTTAGACTCACGTCGGTCATTTCAACGCCTTCAAATTCACTCATNGTCACCTGGTGATGACCAGCCTTGGTCGAAACCGGTCGAAATTAAACAAAGTTGTGGAACATACAAAGTGTTTCTTTGCCTTAGTGTTATCATGGCGTTCCACCAAGTACAGCTTCTACATATTAATTTTATTGGCATTGGACATTGGCATTAAACAGCAGTTTCCGACTCCTTTTATAGTTCCCAGAAATTATAATTTCAGTTTACGTTACAATGAGTTCTACTTGGAGGATTTATTGACTGGTAATCGAGACCAGTTATTACGAATATAAAATAAAATAAAACATTGTCGTCTTAAAGTAAAAACCACATGGGATATTCTGGTTCCTCCATGTAATCCCGAAACACGCCATTCTTACTTGTTATAACGGTTGCATAACATTGCGGAGAGGAGAGAGGAATATAATTTTTCTGAGTGAATGCGTCCTTTTCTCACCAACAGCTTAAGGTCTCTTTCTAGCAAAATTTTCAGAAGAGAAAAACTCTCTCGCAAACATTTTTCGATTCAGCAGCAATTTAATGACAGACTTAGACTTCCCTCAAACCCGACTGTGACTCGAAAACTAATCCCGTTGCATTGTTTTAGACTAAAATACAAGGTAGAAAGCCCGGGATTTAATGGTTTATACTTTTAAATCCTCAAAATGCAAACTTAATACATAAAATGCATTTATCGAAAGATGCTTTTACGAAGACTAGGATTTTGAGTATACATTTGCATTTAAACCCTGCAAGCCACCAGTAGCGCGTGGCAAGTTGTGTACAAATACCGATAATTCCATCACACCCTAACTGCTATTAGCTTCTCTAGTACTTCGCGGAAAAAACGACCAGAAGTAACTATCCGCCCTGGCAATCACTTCCCTGAATCGTTTCTTAGTTTTCCTTCGGAGCTCACGCACGTTGTTAACTGGAATAACAATTTCAGCTATCTCGACGACATCTGAAGTGATAAACTTTCCGAAAATATAGATAATATCGTACATACGTCTTTGTACAAGTATGTAGTTTGTGTTAGTTGCGATTATGTTAGCAAGTTAAATACCAAAGTTTTCAAACATTTCATAAGAGTTATATGAAGTATGAAAAGGTAAACGCACATTTTAGCATAGAACGACGCTTACTATAAACTAGAAGCTGCATTCTTCAAAAGATTAATCGGAACATAGAAAATTATGATTTTTAAAGATATATAGTGTCTCTTCCATTTCCATGCATTAAGGATAGAAAGATTTTTCGTTACAGAGCATTAATTTCATTTTTCTTCGTTTAGCGCACAGATTGTTGCCTAAGGCTCTTTACAGCTGTTGAAACGTGTTTTTCTCCGGAAATAAAAATTTCCTTCTTGTGGCGAGATTCCATTTACATCCATTCTTCTCTCTTCAAGTAAGCACATGCTACTCAAATTCTGGCCCAGAGCTGCAAGCAAATCTCTTTAGGTTTCATTCTTTCGCATGCATCGTCTCTTAAAACGAGTGGCAGATTTAACAAAAGGTCCACCCGTTTAACAGCACTCTATCTTGATGTTTCAAAGAGATAATCCACTAGCGGAAGCCTATCCATTTGAAACACAGAGGCTAAATAGAACTGAGCGAAATACACCTACGTATGAATATTACTATAGAAGAATTATCACTATAAAAATTTAAGATAAAATTGAAAATGAAGTTGAAGGTTACTAGATTTTATAAGAATAGCGGAAAAGCTGTAGTTGATTTTATTCAGGGTTATGTTTATTTTGAAACAAAAGTCCACCACAAGCGTCATGTTTCAGATACTGATATCCAGAAAATCTGACTGCTGAGTGGTCTCAGTAATGTAAGCTTTCATAAATAACTTACGAATAAGTAAGCTACAGGTATTCAGAGGTTTTCTAAGGAATCGTAAAGATTGTGCCAGAATTAAATGATACTCGCGATAAACTGTCAATTTTGTTCAACGATAAAAGTCGATGTATTTAAATAACATTTACGAGTTTTATTTTAATAATCATATATTTAATATAGATAGAATTAGAAAATAATCTCAACTATTTGTTTGTAATTTTGGAAATCTGATGCAATCTAAAGTTTAAGCAACTCGAATAGCCAGAATGCATAAGAAATTAGTTCTGTTTTTCGTTAACAAAGAATAAGAGTTTAAAACAAGTAACATGTTGGCATTTCTTGAACAGAAAAATATGCACATCTAGAAGTTCCCAAAATTTAGTTTTCCCTGGAGTTACAAAATCTCCGGCACTTAGATTAGCGACTGTATATATTATGAAGAAAGGGCTCTTATTAATAATCCTATAAACACCTTCAACAGGTGGAACTTTTTCTTTCGCATCATACCCTTTCAAATTAACGCTAGTAATTAAAGACTTCCGCTTATCAAAACTTAACCCTAAAACACCCTCTTATCTGAATTGGTCGGTCGAATAACGACCCTTCTCATTACAGAGAAAATGAGGCTGAGGCAAAAAGACCATTAAAAGGGAAGTCTTAATAAACCACACTAGCACACAAAAATAGAACTTTTTGCGTATCTGATACAGCCCGGTCTTCCTTTCTTTCTCTCTTCCTATTAAATTTTTTATAGACACTCGAGACGAGCCTCCAGCATACATTCCCAATAACTCCCCTTCTTCCCTCTGAAAAAAAGAATATATCCCCTAGCCGATCCACGTGGGAAGGATAGCCATACAAACCGAACCCTCCCACAAAAAACCACTCGACGTCCAAAAATCTCCAAACCCTTAGGAAAATAAAACACCATCAACCGCCGAGCATCTTTCGCTTCCCAAAAAAAGTTCCCACTTGAATCCATACACGCGCCAGACAATCAACAGAGTCCTCTTTTTCCGCATCCCTTACTCATGGATCCAGGCCTTAGGATAACGAATCGCAGTTACGATGCGGGGAAAGCCGCCGCGAGATTTCAAGTGAAGCACTCGACCCTTTGCTATGAGACAGCTTCCTCGCGGATGAGTGCAGAATGCGGAAGGGAAGAGGGGTGCTGCAAGGGATGCTGCATAAGGGGATGATGCGATGAAAAGGTGGAAGTTAGGTTTGTCGGGAGATGGGAGAGGGCTTTGACTAAGCAGGCCGGCGGAACTTCTGTGTTCTTGTAGTCAAACAATCGAGCGGGCTATTCTAAGACTGTAGGTAATCGGGTGATCTTGCAATATTTTGCACTAGTAATGGCTAATGGCAAAGTATTTTTTGCTTAGTAATTTTCTTAACTTTGAATGTTCTTTCACGCTCATATCGAAATGAAAATCGTCGTTTCATTCATCCATTTCATTCTTTCTGCAAACGATACGCTATAACAAAAAGATAAAGAGGTCACTCGAACGCTCGGTGTTTGCAATCTCTGCCACACTGCGAAAGGCGGTTTGCTGGATGTTTTTGTAGATGTAGATGCAGAAAATACGAACTACTAGCACGTGATTAATATAAATGTAGATACTCTATCTCTAGAAAAGAGGAAGAAATTCAGTTCTGTATCCTCCGCCTTCCATCTAGCAATATCATCTTTAGGCCCGGTATTATTTTTATTTAAAATGGAATCAAATAATTATCACTTTAGAACCCTGTATTATGGTGGTTTATTAAAGTGAAGATTATAGTTAATATCCATACTAATCAATCACACATATAGGAGATTGACTATAATCTTCACTTTAACTCTAAAGAAACATCATAATACCGGGCTCTAAAGTGAACATTAGTTAAAAGTCCATTTTAAGAATCCATTACAATACTGAACCTTAGTTTGACAACTTCTTCTTTCCTATTTGGCCAGTACTCCATGGTTTGAGCCATCGGAATTTTTATTCCCATATTACAGTGATCAATTGATCTTTTCATATTCTCTTATTTTACTATCGACGTTGCTGGCATTTAGTTGGTCTCACATGTCTTCATTTTTTAACGCTTTTGCTGTTCATACCCTTTAACTTGTCTCCTTGATTTCCTTTCCATTATCTGTATCCTTCATTAATTCGCATCTTTCATTTCCGTATCTCGTCTACGACAAGTAGGGCAGTTGTTGCCTTTACTTCCTAAAATTTAAATTCTGTTTCTATGCTTTATCTAGCTGTCTGCACATCATTTAGTATTTACGAAGTAATTTGGTATTGATGAAAAGAATAAGAAAACACTTATACTCGTTACCACAGGATAATTTAATAAAACGACCTAGGTTTCGACGCGTCGCGTCATCGTCAGGTACAGGAAACTGAAACGCAAAAGTATGTTTCCTGTACCTGACGATGACGCGACGCGTCGAAACCTAGGTCGTTTCATTAAATTATCCTGTGGTAACGAGTATAAGTGTTTTCTTATTCTTTTCATTATGAATAGCTACCACAAAGTCGAGACCGAAGTAGTGGATTTTGTAATTTGGTATTGTCTCCTTAAGCTTAAAATAATTAAAACCTTGACTAATGAATATGTTGTTAATAAACATATTTGTTCTTATTAGAAAGTAGAGTGACGACCTTCTGCTGTTATCTAATTTTTATTTCTAGCTCCGTATTTCATTTTTCACTCATTTTTAGTAACTTATGCTTGGCAGTCATTATGTATGCTTGTTACATTATGTGAAAAAAGAAAGATGCTTAGCGATTAAGGGTATCTATGATTATTATACTCCTTTTAGATATTTTATTATAAGAAATATAATTCTCACCATTCATTAGTAGCATAGTGCATTTTAAAGTATGGCAGTCGCATTAATTTCTTTATAAAATCTCGACTTACGAACTTGATTCGCTCCAGTTTAAAGTCCCTGACTCGAAAGGACTGTGCCTCGACACCCAGTTTTCTATTATATCTTTTAAGTATTTCGATTCGTATTACGAAATTAAGTTCGTATCTAGGGGTGATAATGGAGTACAAAAAGAGTTCGTAAGTAGAAACGTTCGTATGTAGAGTGGTTCGTTAGTCGAGACACCATTATATGAAAGTATACGAACATTTCAAAGTTAACTTACGGTTTATTTTGTGAATACTCTCCCGTTCACGTACATTTGTAAATAAAACTTCACCTGCTAATCCCTAAAACAAGTACTGAGACCAGGTATACTTGCAGTTCAAAGTTTCTACGCAAGCTTGTATATTTTCGCCCTCCAAAACAAAACTCCAAAACCAAAAAATGGCATATTTTAGTAGACAAATGAATCAACATAAATCGTCGGCTTTAGTATGAACTTAATACGCTCTACTCATGCGAGTAAGTATTAACCTTACCACTGAATAATTCTTCAGTTTTTTCATAAAATAAGTTCACGTTCAGAGAAAATCATTCCTCCAGTTTCATTCGAATAGAATCGGAAATCGTTACTTTGTTTTCGGTTTAAGGAAATGCTGTAATGAAAGAATCAATGTTAAAATTTTGACTATTTCGATCTGGTCTTAAGTGATTAGATGCGGTTACGTAATGCAGCCCAAGTTTGTATTGTATGCAGCGGAATGTTTTAAAATGAAAATTTACATCACCGCACATTGCGTGTTCTTTGCGGCTGCTAAACAGCAACAGATTTAATGCTTCGCAGAAAATAAATCAGTGTTACTGCCAGGGATTTCCTCTTACCTGCTTTCCTGGGCGGCCGAGCAATACTTTTTTAAATGCAGCCAAACTAATTTGTGAAACTATCAATATTTATTACGAAATTTGAAAACCTTTATCTTCAGTTCTCACGAATACATGAATTATTTTTCACATTATGAATTATATAGAAGGATTTGATGGTTTATTTCGTCATTTAGATTAACAAAATCATTTAATTGCACCTTACATTTTTCCCTTTTCAATAGCGGCGCAGCTGCGTAAAATAAGAGCCCGCAGTAATTTTCTTACCACCAAAGGATTGCAGAAACTTAGATGAATTATTATTACATAGTAATAATTTTCTCGGCATATAATCTTCATAATTTAAGTCGATTAATGTTATAAAACAGGAAACACAAAGTGTAAATATTAATCGTAACTGGTTACTAGGATAATTTTTCTCTAACTATAATGCGGAAAGGCAATCTGAATAACTAATTTCACCTTTATTAGCATTGTTCACTCGAAGAAAGCAAGCTAGTACATCATCGGGCAAAAAAAGAAGTAGGACTTCTCGTCCGTAGTTTTTTCTTTACCTTCTTTTTTATCATTTCTTTATCTTACTAAGATACATAATAAGAAAAACTGCGGCAGTTCAATGCAGACGTTTCATTTTGCTGCATGTTTTTGCTTGCCTCAGACTGCAGACAAGGAATGCATCAAAAAATAAAACCTCAAGGAAATATTCGGAATAGAGATAAAGAATGGGAATATGAATTAGACCAGACAAGAAGTCTTTTCCCACGGGATGGTAAATTTCAGTTGAATATGAATACTTTTTATATTAAAATTTATTTGTAGTAAAACGGTAGATTTCGGTTTCGAGTGGCAGTATAATGGTATTGCATATTTATACAATTATGAATAATGTACTATTTGGAAAGTAAATAGAAAACATTAAAGGCTTTAAATATAATTTTATTATTGGATCCTTCATTCTTACACCCTGTACTTGCTTACTGTAGATGTGTCTCGTACAAAATGACGAAGCTTTTTATTAAGAAATTCAGAATATGGAATCGGTTCCTCTGATAACTATGATCTCGCTGTATTTCCTTGCATATTTCTCATTGGCTTCTAACTTCCAAAATCAAATCGAATTTCAAATCTATGCTTTTCGTTAGTATTTGATGTGAAAGAAACGAGCGAAAAGGTTGAGCAGGAGTGAATTGTTGAACATAGATTAGAAAGTTAAGTTAAATTCCAAATAACATTTTAGATAGTTATCAAAAAAACTCTAAAAGTTCTCTAAAATTTTCCCTCTACTAAAAGGGGGATTCAACGAATTGATTTAATTGTCGTTCAGAAATAATGAAGATTAAAATCAAATTATAATTCATATTTGATTTTTTTATTGAGGGAGATAGGTTCATATATAGAAGAGCACGAACTAAGTTACGAGGATATAATCTAAAGATAGGCCAACGACTTTGCAATAGGATCCCATGAGAGAGAGAATAAGGAATAAATACCACACTTTGCTACAGAATTTTACTAAGGGTGCAGTTACGTCATCCTATGAGTGATATAAACTCATAGTATGCAACTAATCGTATTTAATAACTGTCTGTGGCAAGATGTAGAAGTATTAACAGATTTTTCCCGTAAAAATAAATTCATTAATTGGCAGATTTAACTTCCAAATAATTTTCTTCCCTAAAACGATATTTTCAGCACATTAACTATGAGTGTAATCATCTGTTTGTTTAATAAAAACCATTGCAGATGCTTAATTTCGCCAGACGCACGTTAAAAAATTGTTTAGCCTCACAAAATATATAAAACATGGAAAAGAGCTCCTAATTGCGGAGTAAAAAAAGAGTCCGTTGGCGCAACAACTCATAACGGAGATAAAGAACTGCGTGAAACGGGGAGAGATGTCGCGGAGTACAGTTAAAAAGACATGTGAGGGGCTAAAATAAAAAAAAGCATCGCATTAAGGCTTTTTGAGGAATAATGGCGCCGAGGATTAAAAAGAGAGGGGGAAGTGGTTCAAGGGATGCTTTCCAGAAAACGGGGAGTTGAATGGATTAAGGTCGGTATGACCTCATAGAGGGGAGAGGATACGAAGAGGGAAGTCATGTGTCTGGTTGGAAATGCATAAGAAGATGCATATGGAAAAGGGGAAAAACAAAACTGAGAGGGGTGCGGCGATGGAATTTTCCTACGATTCGAAATGTGAACTGCTGGTGGGTTTTCTTCATATCTTAATTTCACAAATATCATAGCAGAAAGGATACTGTCATAGTTAGTCTTCTGAGTCGAATACAGGAAGGAGCAAAGGAGGGGTGTTGATTTGATCTCTTTTCATCCTCCATTTCTCTCTCGACGCCTTAGAGAGGGAAGAGACTCTCACAGGTTAACCAAAAGTTTCCAGACCCCTCCGGTTCACGCCTATTGAGATTTCCATTTCTTTGAAGTTTTCGGCTCTGGTAACGAGGGTGTGCGTGTGTTTGTATAATGAGCAGATTTGACGATGATGGACAAGATCATTCACTGTTTTGTATATTTATTTGATAATCTGTTTTTGCGCGGCTAAAATGTAATCATATTAGTTATAATAATGACTTCAAATAAAGACTAATGCAGGAGATGTAGCTCCAGTCTCCTTTATTAAGTAATTTTATTTGTTGACTGTTTTTAGCCTTTAAAGCTCGTTCAATTCTATTTCAGCAAGGAGCCACTTATATTTACAGGAAGCAAGTAGAGACTTGATAGAACAAATGGTTGTTTTGCAGGAAATTTGTAAGAGGGTTAAAGTACTATCAATTGCTATCGTATGGCAAATTTTTATATTACATTCTTTTATACATTAAAGCAATGATTCAAATAGCAAAATAAATAACACCAAGTTTGCTTTATCGAGGATATAACGAGAGGTGATAACTCCAGTCACCGAGTCAATCGCTGAAATTATTTAATGCTACGTGAAAAAATGCAGTTCAGCGAATATAAATTAATATTTCAGATACTGCTCAACGAAAAAATTACCAAAAAGGCGAAGTACTGTGAATTTTATTTAAAAAATTATGTCTTAAAGAATAGGAAAATACAATACTATTTCGTTACTCCAGAATTTTGTTTTTCGCTCACAGTAGAACAAGAAATAAGTACACTTAAGAGAAAAAAATCATATCTTCTCAAGAGAGTTTTTGCTCATCTTTATAAATGCATACACATAAATAATTAACTAACGGCTTAAGAATTGAGGTCCAGACGTGACCAGGGCCTGCTACTTCAGAAGGTAATTACGGAAGGATTCTCCGGAAATTGTTAATTCTCCAACTCTTCTTAGCAGGCTAAGTTTTTGCCCTGCACTTACTCCTTGTCCTACTTCCGAGATTTTTTTATGTTTCCAAAAATCCTGCACATTCTCTCAAATTTCTAATTTAACACTCTCTAAGAGTAGCCAAGGCTTGTTTCTCGTAAAAATATGAAAGGCATGTAGGATAAAAAATTTACACTTATAGCGTATTTCTAACGAACTATTACTTTCATAGCTAATTAAAATCAGTTGATTTTTTATGATAAGCAATTATAATTCTCGAAAATTTGAGTAAGATTTTAATAAGAATAAACCTTCGTAACATATATTTCATGTACGCAATTTTACGACAATGGTTAATTATTGTAAATCAGCTTAAAACGTCGATAAAAGACGCATTTTCAGGGTATTATGTTGATTTTTTACTAAATCAAATTTAGTATTTTGGATACATAAACGCAATGAAAGGCAAAGGTTATTAGGTAAACGAAATAAAAAGTACCCATTTAAATACCAGAGTTAAACCACCAACTAGTCAGTTTCTTCGACTTCTAGATTCGTTATTTGATTTATAGGCGTCTCAGAGAAAATAATTTCTCAAAAATGTTTCTACGCTATCTTTCATTAAGAAATAAAATATTGGAAAAATCATCCCATTTCTTCGAAAAAATTTTTTTCCATAGCTCGCTTTCAGGTTTATATACTTACATTTAAGATCTAGATAATAAACGATGAATATTTATCGTTCTTACGATACCAATTATACAAGAAGGAAGAAGTTTCTCATTTTGAGAAAACATTCAAATGCTTATTGGTACGACCGAATAACTTAAATCACCCGGCAAATGTTATTTTTAATAATCAGGTCATTTCGGAAGGATGTTGTGAAAGCTTTGCAAAAAAACTCAAGGGAATTACTGCAGTAAAAATTTAGACCATTGAGAGAAAGATGAGGGAATAATTGGCGTAGTCCGGAGCCAGGAATTCATAAAAGAGAAATTTCTCCGAAAAAGAGAGTTTAAACAGTAAAACAACTATAAATTTCTTGTTAGCTGTTAGTTGTGTAAAGTTTAATAGATATCTGGGTAATAAAAGTAATCAGATTCTAAAATGGAAGTCGTGGCGCTTTTACAGGGACTGTATTTTCATCTATTGCCTTATTCTCTTTCATGGCCTATTCTTATTCATCTCTTCATCTATTGCCTTATTCTCTTTCATGCCCTATTCTTATTCCCTCCAAAGGGAGGGAATAAGAATAGGGCAATGGATTTTCAAAACTGGTCCACCCATGATATATTAGTATGAAATGTTAAACATCAATATCCCTTTTCCAGAACAATTATAGAGACGAACAAATCGAGCACAAATAAAAGAAATATATATCAATGTATTTGTCATGGTATTATGTAAATTTTCAATTACATTTACATCAGTAAATTTTAGTGAGATGGTTTAAATAAGGTTTCTCAATCCTCACCGAAGTCGAAGACCCATAGCTCGGAGCAAGACCCTCTGAGATCTTGATATCCTCCGTAGAGTAGCATTGCACCACGATGCACCAGCGCCGTATGACCTCTTCTACCTCTTGGAACCGATACACCTTTCTGGGAGCGGATCTTCCTCCATGTATTTGCCTGAAAGACAAGAGATTTTGATTATTTAAATTTTGAAGACAGTCAGTATGAAAATAAGCAAAGATTTTCCATTTTTGTGATCAGCATAATTTATAAGATGTACATAGTTTATCAATCACTTCCATAAATAGAAATAATAATTAACAATTTACTCTGCAGGACATGAAAATTTTATTGAAATTTAATTCTATTTGTAGAAGCGTATGAATTGTGCTTATTCGTGTATTTGATTCTTCGGATTTATTTGATGAAACCTTTAATTGCTTAAGTTATCTTTGCATAGATCGATATGAATGCGTATTAAGTCATATTAAAAAATATCAGTTTTCATNTTTTACTTTTCGTAATATTTATCTAACTTTTCATTAAATCAGATTTAGTCTCTTACTTACTTACTTACTTACTACTTACTTACTTAGTCTTATATTCTATTAGGTAATGAAAAACTGTTGCCATAACCGAGTTAAAAACATCGATTTCTTCTCTATATATTTACTAACAACTAAATTCTCCGTATGACATGACTCTCACGTGGCATAGGTAATGACTGATAAAATTTAATTATTTTAAAATACATGACAACAACAATTTTTTCTTGAAATCTGAGCATAGTGCGGTACATATCTGGGCGGACAGAATTTTTTATTGATCAGCGAACAGAGTGTTTCATAGTTTTTAAATTATAATGACATACTGTTATCAGGGTAAGATGAATTATGAATTAACTGGAGCATAATTTGTGAATCCATATACATTCGTAAGATACTTCAGAAAAATAGCTGAACAAGAACACATAGTACCGACGATTTACTCAAATTTTGAGGAAATGTAAATCCAAGTGTGCAATTTGAAGAAAAATACATAAAAAAAACTTTTCAGCATGGGTAATACTGTGTATTATTCATAAAAATTACCGGCAAAGTGATAGGATAGATTTTTGTTTTACATCTCCTATGTAGTTATTCATTCAAGACCAAATCACAATATCAAACAATTTCATTTACATCGCTCTTTATTTTGGTCACGTCCATTATCTCTCCTCCGAGAACTTCGAATTTCGCCACGGGCAACCGACCAAAACACGCCGCTTCTTTCTTTTCCATTGTTGTGAGGTCAAAGCCTGTCTCGCTACTTGGCTCGCTTTTGTATCTGCCCATGGTAGCGCATTCTTCATTTCGCCTGCTCTCAAGGAGGCTACGAGGTAGCTTATCTCTTCAGAGAAGCGTTGTTACATCATTAAGGCTGTGGACCTTGAATTTCCCATTCTTTCTGGCATCACGAGACGAACAGACAATATCCACCTTTGTTTTCACACACAAAACATATTACAAGGGCTGATGCACCATCATTTTGCAGCATTATTCAATACAGTTTCCCGCTACGTTATCCGTTATAATAATCACCGTCATCAATATATTAATTTATTCCTCCGATGTCAGTAAATCTCCACGAGAAATTAATTGAAGCCATTGGAATATTACTATAGTCGAATTTCTTTGGCAAAGTTGGCTTTATTTAGACTTCATGTGACTCGGAGCCCTTTCAAAAAAGCATGAAAAGTTTACTCTGATAAATTACAGTCGTTTCTCCTTTCGCACAAATAAATTAGAAATAATGGCCCGACAGAGTCGAGAAAGACAAACAGACAGTCCTCAGTCCCCTTGAGGACTGAGGAAATTGTTACAGTTACGGCTACTATGTAATTGTTACGGACAATCTGTTTCCCTGCAAGAAAATGCAAGGAATTTTCGCCGATTAAGAATAAATGGTAAATAGATGGTACTCCTTTTGAAGGGGAGGCAATTTTTTGTGATTCATCAGAAATAACTGTCTCCCAAAATCAGATTGTGCCATAAAAGCAAAATTTAATTTAATTTTATCATCGAATGTTGTTTACTTATATCGTAAACAACGGAAAATCTAATAAAATAATCGATATTCGTTAAGTGCATAAAGAAATTTTTTACGTTAGTATCAATAAAGTTTTGGTTCTTACAGCAAAAGCATCGAAGTATATAAAACGCACTCCCCCCTGCCACACACTGGAAGGCGGCTTGCAGGGTGCGCACTTAGATTTAGAAAATAGAGGAGATTTATAGTGATCCTTGCATTGGCGGTAGTAATGACGGTTGCGTTAGCATTCACCGAGAAGAATAAGGCAAATCCAATAATTTTGGAAATAAAGGCAAATAAACTCTTAATAAAATAGAATATCGAACATAATCTTAAGGAAAATTATCATAAACACCTGGGTTCAAACTCGTGTCTCTCTAAAGATGAAATTAGATTACCTGAGGCTTCCGAAAGTGAACAAATCTGATACAGTTCTCAGCACAGGAAAAGTTGCCGTCTCTTTTGATGGCAAGCGAAGGATGGTAAAACGCATTTCAGGGGATGATTAACCATTCCATTTCAACGTCCTTTAACATTTTTATCCTCTATAATGTTGTCTGCACAAGCGTTACAGTTTTAGGAAACGTATCCTGTAACTAGCGTTGAATCTTGTGGATCCTCAGGGAGATACTGTGAAAGGAGGAATTCCGTTGAGATCACGGGTGGGAAAATTGAATAAAAGGAGATTGAATTAATGGGAAGGGTAGGCGGGATTTAATCTGTTCTTTCTCTTGTTTATCCACGGAGGAGGAAGATAATGCATCCTTCCTCTGATCTTTGAAGCTTACCCTTATTCTCCGACAGGTTCTGTGTGAAAAGTGAAGGGTCATCGAGGAAATAATGGCAAAAAGCAGAGACAAAGAGGGGAGAAGTGGAGAGGGAAACGGTAGAGGGAAAAAGACCACAGATTTTGCAAGCTTTAGAGAGATTTTCAGTCCAGACAGACGAGAATAAAAAATTCCTTCTCCTAAAGATGAAAGAAATAAAGTAATTTCGTCAAGTTGTTTTCTTTTATTTTATAAGGATTCGAAACTATGGCTTGTTGAAAAGGAAAAGATTTGAGTCAATTAGTCAATATATTTCTGTCCCTTTGATGTTTCCGATGAAATGCTGTATTTTCTTCAGTTAGTTTATCCCTTTCAAAACTGAAACTTTGTTTCAACCATCAAGTCTAACTTTGTATTTAAAGTCACTTTGGAAGTCATTTTTGGTATTGCCTTGCTTAAGACTTGAATTTGTTCGAAAGTACTTCCAAATACTGTGAACACTACAATGCCTTCAGTCTCTCGCTGCATTTACCACATCTATGTTCAGCAAGATTTACCAGACATTTAGGTATTTTCCTTGGCATTGAGGAATTTATATATTTAATTGCCTATAGAAGTATTTGTTTACGAACTTATATTAAAAACTTCTAAGGCAATGAATAATGTACTGAATGCAATTGAGAAGAGAAGTTTTGTATGGCTCTATCATAAGGAATGAAAAAGAGACGTATTTTTTTACAAAACTGATTGCAATCGCATGAACAACTTCAGGAAAATATCAGCATCTACTGATGATATAATATGTTGAAAAATTTTTCCCGAAAAGCACTACCTCTCCTTTTAATCCACTAGACGCTACATTATTACGAAAAATGTATTTGAAATTTTTTTATGAATATTTTGGTTAGTTTTAATGTCTTTCTTATTGATGAAATATTGAATATCTAACTATTTTTGAATTAATACAGATAAATTTAACCAAAATATTATCCTAAGTATAATTCAAGTTCCCTTAAATTGGAAAATATAAATATTGTGCAGTTTTAAAATATTCAGGGTTGAGTTTCACTGCGTTCTTATCCGAACCAATGTATTATTCAGACTCGTTGTAATCCTGTCCATCACGCCTTTTGGATATGATTCATCACGTCGGAAATAACGTAACTACATATAAATAGTGATTTACTTCCCACCTATCCCTGATATAGCCAAAGTATATGAAAATAAAGAAAATGTTGAACATGTATTTATATATAGAGAAAAAGTTCATTCAATGGGCGACTAGGAGCAAGATATGGGTAATATAAGAACCTTTGAGCTTGATGGCCAAACCACTCCGCCACCGGCCGCGGTGGTATTATGATTAGCCTGTTAGCTCTCCAACACTAAGGAGCCGGGTTCCAGTCCCGGCTAGTCGGATATCTTAGGTTAGGGAATGGCTGTTTGCGTTCGTAAATATTTATCAAAATGGATATAATTGTGGTCTTTCAGTTTCCACCAAGGAAATGATAATTATAATGAAATATGTAAAATTGTTGTCTGAAAATCTTGGCCTTAGTTGCCTTCGTAATGGAGAATCAACAACAAGTACGATACTACGCTTTTTATGTAATCGTATCATGTTTCTGGTGATGAGGGAATTTCCGCAGTCCACTCATTAAAGTGTTTTACCCTTCTCCGGCCATATTCGCCTTTAGACCGCCTTAACCACAGCTAAGTTCATTCGTTAAACGCCAGACGCCGCAAAGTCCTCTTCCAATCTGCAATTTGCCTTTCACTCGGCTACAAAGCTAATTTCGCAAGTGTGCAGCTGTACGCCGTGTAGTAACTAACGGTTCTCATTACAGCAGTAGCTTCTGCTGTTTAGACCGATGGGAAAGGGAGCTTCTGTTTCGCACAGTTTTGCGGCTGTTATTCGACATTTAATCCTATAGTTTGCGCTCTACTTTATGCTCAAGCGGTTTTAAGATGCTCTCTGACGGAACCTTAAGTGTCGCACGTCAAGAGCAAGCTAAGTTTTACGTCCTATCTATTACTTCCTGATTTTAGCAGAGAAGTCTTATTAACAGTTATAAATGAGAAGTGAAGCATTTATAAACGTTTGTATTTTAAGCAAAGCACACTGACGGAGAAGTTAAATCTTGAAGAAATTTAGTAAAATAATTGCAATGCTAATAGAAACTAGCAACAAGTTATGATTAGAGAGGATAATGGAGAAAGAAGATATAGTCACACAAGTAAATGATTGCATATGCTAGACGGTGGGATCCAATTATTTGGGTTATATGTTGACTGAGATCATTGTTTGGTATACTGGAGATACGAAGAAGAAAATAAATATTTCATATGAAAAATAAATCTTTTTGCACTGAAAAAGAATCGATAAAATTTTTATGGATTAAGACTATACGTTGAGCTCGATAAAAAACGAAAAGAAATACAAGAGAAGTAAGGAGTGCATATACAGAAGAAAATAAAATTAAGTAGTTAGAGAAAGTTGTTAGTGGAAGTAAAGATTCAGAATATCTTAGAAAATTCCAAAAGAATGTAGTGTGACTTAAACACATAAGAAAACGAGATAAAAGCTGAACTACGCATAACTCGATACAATTTAAGCAGCAATAAAAGTAAACATGACCACAAAGGGAGATAAGGAAAGGAAATAAAATGAGAGTCAACGTAAGGTTGAGTTGAAGGTTTAGGATGATCCTTTGAGTAAGCCAACACGATAAGAAAAGACATTGCCCGATATTGTTAAGATTTATTCGAAATAATTTTCGGCCAGAAGTAATTTTAGCCGAGATTAAATATCTAATCTTCGAAATTTCTATTTTTGGAAAATACTCTATCTGAATTTAGTTTACAAAGCTTTTTAGTTATATATACCCTAACATTCTCGGAGAAGGAGCTAGCCTTTGGCAGGAATTCCCAACCCGGGTCACCTGTGCCCTAAAAGGATAAGGGACGGTTTAATAGGGGGTAATGTGAATACTGGGCGAATAAGAATGTCATTCTATTGAGGTACCAAAATCAGTTGAGTAGGTAGAATATCCAGATTATTCCATAGTCGAACTGTCTGTCAGATACATCTGTGGCGTAATATCCACGTTCTCCTCTGAATATGTGTGGTAAGCTTTAGATTTTATTTTCTATCAAAATGAATAACGATACGGAACTTGAGTATTTAAAGCCAAAAGGGTACGGGGACCAAGAAGATTAGGAACTCATTATCCTATAGTAAAAAAATTCGGAATTTTNGAACGTTGAATTGTAATGAAAGAGTGAGTTGCTCCCAGGAGTTTAGAAAATGTCATTCTGAAGTCCATTTACATCCATTAATTCATATATGTTTCGTAAACAACTTGCAGAGATTGAATAGTGATCTTATAACTTAGTAAACTTACCAGATTTGTAACTTAAAGCAATATGCTCTCTATTATTCATATACAGTGATTTAGAAAACTCCCATACGATCACAGTTACATTTTAAACTAAGTTTTAATATACATAAATGAATATATTTTCAAGCTAAGTTTGGCAGTCACAAAAATTTCAACGTATACGTATATCTAAGGCAGCTTGTGCTATCAATACATTTTTCAAATTTCGACAAAATTATTTTAATATGTGATTCCTTTTTTCTGCGATCACATTCTACGAGATGATTAGTTGCATTAGCCAACTCTTATCACATAAAACAATCCATAAATTAACTTTAGTTTCATTGTTAGACCAGTTAAGCCATCAGGCTGGGAAGTCTCATTCCGTGTTCTAAGAAATTTTGTTGGTAGTTAAAGCACCCCTCCGGAAATTCGTGTTCCAATCTACACTTGGAGCATTACAACACTTAGTATATCCTTATGGATTATTCGGTAGAACTTCCAGCGTGCAAAATTTATCTCCTTTTCCCACTAAGATGCTGGATTAACCAAGTGAACTGCGCGTTCTCATTTGATAGAAGCGGTCCCGGTTCGGTTTCAAATGGGAGCACGTGTGTGCGAAATCAGTGCCCTTTAAAGATTTTTGAAGCTCTTTAAACAATACTAATAACTCTACTTCCAGTATTGGTTAATTATAAGAAACTTAAATTATCTTAAATGGTAAGCTGAAGTAGAATCTCATCATTATCTCTTGAATATCAGCTCTGAAACATTGTTGTGTCTATCAAAGATACATGAAATAGAGATTATGTTGTTGTTTCCTTGTCTTAAGTACATTACGGAGCACTTTCTCCCGTAATTTTCAACAAACGTTATACTCAAGGATTGAACATACAAGATTATTCACGTCAGAGGCCTTTGTCGAATTTCAATAATAGAGAAAACTGAAAACTTATACCACGCAATTCATTTTTTTAATAGGATAAAGATGTATCTAAGGTAAGGCATCTAAGAAAAAATACACTTATTTCCCGTTTTGTTTAAATAGAAGATTGTACCAATAAGAAAGTATTATACCCAACGAAACCACAAAAACAAATTTTTATTAAATTTCCTCGGTTAGAGGAGGTACTAAAATATGTAAGTGGCATAGTTGAAATGGACTTACAAATGAATCCATATGCACTCATACTTTTAATAATCTTGAATGATGCTGGCTTTTGAAAAA
Source organism: Ladona fulva (assembly GCA_000376725.2). Classification (NCBI taxonomy): domain Eukaryota; kingdom Metazoa; phylum Arthropoda; class Insecta; order Odonata; family Libellulidae; genus Ladona; species Ladona fulva. The sequence goes on along the minus strand of KZ308138.1, from coordinate 2,685,455 downwards.
GTTTATCTTCTAGTTGTATATAGTGATCTGTAGAGGAAATCAATCATGAGATGAATACAAAAAGTGGAGATAAAGAACTCCACCACTGTTATTTTATTGCTTGTTCTTGATTTAAACTTTACTCTCAAAATTATTTTAACGTTACGTATATATGGGCCGGTTTCTGATGATAAGTAAACGTGAGCTCTACAATCAAATGAGAAGTAAAATCTATGAAAAAATCTATATATTAAACGTAAAACGGAACAAATATTATCAAATGTGTCATCGACCGAGTTATTGCGTTAATAATATTATCCCAATTAAATAATTTGATAACAAACATAGCAATGAAAGTGTCCAGTCCTTCGGTACTGAAGTAATTGACAATGCTTAAAAATTTCCTCCCTGACCTCCGATTGACTTAAGAGCTATTAATGAAATTTTAATTGAAGACTTTATGCGATTAATAAAATTTAAGATATAATCATTTGTTGGAAGAAGAAAAATAACCGAAGATATGGCACAAATTCCTTTTCGGAAAAAGGAAATTTAGCTGGACCTGGAGATAGAATTGCTAATTCGGCAACCCTTCTCTCCCCAACGTCCAGGATAACCTTTTCCCTTCATTTTACCCATCTAGCCCCCAACTAATTCATGTCAAATACAGCCCTTTCCTTCCAACACTAACCCTCTCTTGGCACCCTTAACTACGAGAAAGGGGACCGGAGAAACGTAACCCAATAGCATTACTGTCATAACTTGCATTCACGCTCGAAGATGCAAATCTCGAATATCTTCCTTTCTCAGCTTCTCCTGTTCCGTCGTTCATTTCGTCTTATTCGTGTTAAGTACTTGGAAACTGGAGCCAAGCTGCCAGTTTCACACCGTAGCTTCGGGGTTCACAGGCTATGGAAATGCTCCCTATGGGAGATGGGTTTCTCGAATGCTTGTTCGTTTTAAGGGGAGCAAATAGAGGAGACGTGACCCATATGGGCGGGCTGAGGACCCTATCGTATTAAGGAGAGAGATTCTAAAATGACTTCTCGTGAATAAATGGAAGGAAAATTGATTTAATCAAATTTTACTCTGAAAGACGTAGATTGCGGTAGCATGCTACACAAGAGTAATGTAGATGTTCTTCTTCCGCAAGTAAAAATAAAGTACATCACTTCCATTGATTTTTATCACTTATATGCTAAATTAAAACTTTAAACTTGCTAAATTGAATATTTAGATACAGAAAGGAATCAATCTGGTGTAGAAAAACTAAAGTAGGGATTATTCTCAATAAGTATACCTTTAATTTCTGAATTTAATAGAAATGTTATCTGTATGAATTTTTCTGTTATTAACTGCCCAAGCTACGTAAATTAAGCAAACCGAGTTTTCAATTCCACTCCTTTTTTAACATCGAGAGTTTGAGGATTCAGATGTGCAATTCTTAAAATAACAACCTAAAAAATATATATTTTTAACCGTTTCTAACAGAATAATTTCGTTTGATCTTTATCAAATGGAGATGCTTATTTCCTCATTTGTTAGTATTTTACCATTTAGAATCGTTTACCTGGTATAATCGAGAAGAATTCTAATTCGTTAAGCAGTTGTATCGAGTATCAGTTGCTTTAAATACTATTAACTAAGGGTTGATGAGATCAGAGAAATTTTAAACTCAGGATAACCTGTGTTATATCATTTTTGAGTCCTCTATTTGTAACATACAAAATTTAAATTATGCATTTGATGCATCCGCGAACAAGGAATTGAGATTATTCCATTAAATCATACGAAAATCTTGCAGCGCGTAAACTGCCAATTTTGCTGAGGGAACACCAAAAACTCGAGGCTTCCACACAATATTTTTTTCGAATAAACAGTTTCCCGTGGCCAAATTGGATCTAAATCCAAATTGCAATTCTGGGCACGGGATAGTTTTTATTCCAATTTCTCTCGTGTATTAAAATCGCCTTTCCAGTGGTAATTAGGGTGGCCTATCAGCTATTGCCTTGTTAGAGAGATAACTAGAGTTAGAAGAGTGCATGTTGGTGTTCAAATTCATGGTTTTATTTCAATAAGAATAGACTGAGGGATCTAAATTTAACTTAATCAGACTTACTTTAAGGCTCTCCATAAGAGTAACGTTTAATGTGTCGAGGAAAGCAATGAGGATACGAGGCGATTAGGTGAAACGAGAAAAGTGAAGGAAATAAATATAAGATTTAAAAATAAGATAAAATGAATCACGCCAGAGTAATAAAGAGCTCCAGTGACGCGTAACGAAACACAATGTAATAATCTATGAAAAACATGTAAATTTACATGAGTTTACAATGGCAGGTTCAAAGTGCTCTCCAAGCGAAACGGAAGGAAAGCTTGGGGGGTGAAGACTTACCAATTGAGCTGTAGAACTCACGAAGTGCGCCACAGAAAGAAAAAACTGAAACAACTCCAAGAATCAGTCAATAACTACGTAACATAAAAGTGTAGGAACGACCTGTTAATTGCAGCCTTTGTTCTCAGGAGGAAGAAAATTTGTCGTATCCATAAATAAATGAATGGATGGATGGATTTATGCTGTCGACTCTCCAAATTTTAGTGACGCGATTAAAAAGCATATTATATTACGGGATCCGTAATTCACATCTCTCTGGGTAGCAGATGCTTTCCCTTCCCCACGCTACGAATTTCACCCCCTCGCACGCATAGCTGTACTTCTGTTTCCCCCACATAGGCTTCCGTACTCCACCCCCCATTTCTCCCTTTTCTAAAACCCCTCAACAAATACCATAGCAACAATCTCCCACCCCTCTTCATTTTCCGCCTTCTCTCTCCCCCCTCAGGGCCATTTCATTCGCATTTCCAATCCCCCACCCCCGCGCAGCACCCACGAGATGGAGAAAGATTTCTCTAGCCTCACACCCTTCCCTGGCAGGAGCCGACAACATGACAACGCTCTGGCATTCGAAGAGGGGGAGAGGCTACAATAATTCCGACCAGGATGGGGGAGAAAGAGAATTGGGGGTGACGTAGGGACGCTGGGAGAGGCAAATGAATAGAATGGGAGAGTTAGATGGATGAAAGTGGGGTGGAGGAGTCGTGGGAGGTTGACGGAGGACAACTAAGGCGCCACTGTCTGCAGGGTTCAAACAACGTCAGCAAGGAGAGGAAAGGTTGAATAATTTCCAGGAAAATTCGGCAGAGGTTCATTCCCTGGTGGCTCTTTATTTGGATTACTAGGTTCAATCAATAGGAACATGTTTGCGATGTGCATGTATGTATATATGCATATGCAGTAGGCTAAATAAGTTCGGAGTTTGTTGGAATAAAATAGTTAACTAGATTTTCGGAAAGAGGGAATTCAACCATGCATGTCGTGACTCTCCCGGTTGCTGGATTGATAATTTCAGTAATACGTTTCAGCAATATGTAAAAAGTAATTAATTCAAGTGAAGAATTATAAAAGTATAACTTCAAGGACGGAATTATTTTCTACTGTGCTTTCTTCTAAAATGTATTTTTCAAGCAAAGAAAAATATAATTAAATTCTTATAAAAATACACAATAAAGTCTCCAACTGAAATGTGGAGGTTTTAAAAATTAAGAGTGAGTACCATTTTTCAAATTTGTTTACATCTGAAAAACTCAGAAGCTAAAATTGCATGCAATTTCCATTTTTACTTTGTAATTTTTTGGTTCCTGAAATAGTTCCTGAACGAAATCAAAATTCGGTTTGTGTCGGGGTTAATGCTTGCAGAAGTTCTGGCTGTGAAATTTCCCAGCTTTAATATGTAATCACGAGCAGGTGGTTTTCCTCGATCGGCATTTTAAAATTGAATGATATTTTAATTAAGAACGGAGGATAACTACTTCTTTTGGCTGAGAACGCAAGCTTCCATTGCTTCTTCACTCACATTAAGTGAAAATGAGTACCTGTTTGCCCGGGGTATAGCTCGGGGTGCATTTTTCGTTTTCCACGGAAGAGGTTAGACACTAATTTGAATGGTGGAAGCATTGCATTAAGACCATGACGATTCAATCCATGACAGCGAGAAGCCGGATTAGATAAGACCAAGATTAAAGGAGCTAAATTACTTAGAGTCACGCAAGCACCGTCAGATGGACTCGGTGCTTCACGAATACAAAGTAGTACGGGCAACGGAGAACGGTAAATGGAGGCCTAAAGTAATTTCCTAAGTTTCCCAGTTTAAGAAATGCTAATAGGTACAGCGCGAATGAAGGGATGAGAACATAAAGGAAACTAAAGCAGAGTTCTTAGGAGATTTTCTTTTATTCGTATTTATTTTCCCCTAGTCCTTACAGACCGATTTATTGCACAATTACAGGGGAGACGTGAATAGTAGCAATAGACAAACAGAACCACGCCCTAAAAGGAAAAATTCCAATTAACTAGGACTCGAACCCGGAACCGATGTTCTTGTAGTTAAGTAAGTATTAGTATATAGATTATTGCTTCGATACCAGTTGGTGATACAATGGAAAATATTTACTAATCAAATGCTAAGACCAAAATTTCGACATTATAGTCCCAGTTCAAAGAGTTCAAATATATAACTTAACATGAGAGTATGTAGAATGAAATTATGTAAAGTCTAGCATAGCAATGGATCTTCAGCTAAAAGGGCTGAAGTAGAGGGATTTAAAGAAAAAACGAGGAGAAAATTAATAGGAAGCCAAGAGATTTACAGTTTAATCACTTGTGATAATACTACGGACAGTACTGTAAAAGTCGAAAGGAGAGTTTTAAACAAGAAGAAAAAAGAATTATGGGTCTCATAAAATCAAAGGAAAGGTGGTAAAGCGGAAAGAAAGAGTTGGTTTGAAGCGTGAGGCGAATGAGATTAAACTGAAAATTTGTCGAGCGAAATCATGCATAACAAGTTTTTGATGCATACGAAGGATAGGAGGACGCAAAATTAGAGCGCTAGGAAGAGGGATGAGGTATAGAACGGAGTTCTTAGGGGGTTGTACTCGGTAGACGCTTCCAGAAGGCGTGAAAGTAAAGTTTGGAGGGAAATTGTAAGGTCCTCCCGCTTTCAGCGTTCATATGCAGTCCTTTTTTGATCGCAAGTTGATTGAAAGTCTCTCTCCTCTTTCTTGTACCCCAAGCTTGTCGATAATTTCTTCAAGGTTTGCCTCGCAAGAGGCAATTAGGTTTCGATAATAAGTGCGCTATAGTTCTGCCACGTCGAAGTTGATTAACTCGCTTCAGACGTGAGTTAGGGGGAGTCATCCTGTTATTCTAGAACACGCTCGTTTAAGGGCGAGAAAGGGTATGCTTTATTAAAGGGAATGGATCATTGACTCTATTCAGCGATTAGATGCTTGAATATAAATAGGCGGAAAGTCAGCGGAGGCAACTGGCCGTAAAGCTATGATTAGATTTCATAATTCCTATTCAAGACGTTTTAAAATTTTATATCCTTTATACATTCTGCTACATAAAATCCTAACTAACCCTTTTTACTGTGAATAGGGAAAATAGAGCTTTCTTTGATGCGTATTCATTAATATTCATCACACTCTTTTTTTATGGAACGTTGAATTGTAATGAAAGAGTGAGTTGCTCCCAGGAGTTTAGAAAATGTCATTCTGAAGTCCATTTACATCCATTAATTCATATATGTTTCGTAAACAACTTGCAGAGATTGAATAGTGATCTTATAACTTAGTAAACTTACCAGATTTGTAACTTAAAGCAATATGCTCTCTATTATTCATATACAGTGATTTAGAAAACTCCCATACGATCACAGTTACATTTTAAACTAAGTTTTAATATACATAAATGAATATATTTTCAAGCTAAGTTTGGCAGTCACAAAAATTTCAACGTATACGTATATCTAAGGCAGCTTGTGCTATCAATACATTTTTCAAATTTCGACAAAATTATTTTAATATGTGATTCCTTTTTTCTGCGATCACATTCTACGAGATGATTAGTTGCATTAGCCAACTCTTATCACATAAAACAATCCATAAATTAACTTTAGTTTCATTGTTAGACCAGTTAAGCCATCAGGCTGGGAAGTCTCATTCCGTGTTCTAAGAAATTTTGTTGGTAGTTAAAGCACCCCTCCGGAAATTCGTGTTCCAATCTACACTTGGAGCATTACAACACTTAGTATATCCTTATGGATTATTCGGTAGAACTTCCAGCGTGCAAAATTTATCTCCTTTTCCCACTAAGATGCTGGATTAACCAAGTGAACTGCGCGTTCTCATTTGATAGAAGCGGTCCCGGTTCGGTTTCAAATGGGAGCACGTGTGTGCGAAATCAGTGCCCTTTAAAGATTTTTGAAGCTCTTTAAACAATACTAATAACTCTACTTCCAGTATTGGTTAATTATAAGAAACTTAAATTATCTTAAATGGTAAGCTGAAGTAGAATCTCATCATTATCTCTTGAATATCAGCTCTGAAACATTGTTGTGTCTATCAAAGATACATGAAATAGAGATTATGTTGTTGTTTCCTTGTTTTAAGTACATTACGGAGCACTTTCTCCCGTAATTTTCAACAAACGTTATACTCAAGGATTGAACATACAAGTAAGCGTAGTGGTAGAGTTATTCTAGAGATTGTGGGTAGGAAGCCTACTGCAATCACAATAGAAAAAGTATAAGATATCGTGTGATTCGAGTAGCAGGATGAGCTACCGCCCCAGCAGGATCACAGAAGGCGATAACGATAACAAAGCTAGAAAAGAGTGTTAATAACATGTCCGATTTAATGCGTGTAGCATTTAATGACCTCCCACCAGCCAGCTCGATATCTTCGCCTCCTTTGACCAATTACATGACTCGGAAAAAAGAGGGGCGAGGGGGATGATGGGAAGGGAGAAAACGACGATCGAACATCTCCCCTGGCTTCGGCCTGCCCAACGTGACAACGGGTGGTGAATTGATGGCTCCATGATTGAGAGCTGCTCTGCAGCTTATCAAATGGAGCCTGTTGTACTCATGGAGACCGCCGGCGGTCCTGCAGCACTGAGGTCGACACGTACACAAAGGGATGCACGGTTTTGGGAATGACGCGGTCTGAATGTGGGGATGGGAGGAACACCTCCGCAACTAAGCCACTTCCATTCTCACTCTTTCCCCTCGACTACGTCCGTCATTCTGCCGCTGCTCGTGTGATTGAGTCGGCATTTTCGGCGTTGCCGCAGACCGAGGCGCCGCCTCTCGTCGCAGGCTGTTACTGATGGAGTACTACTTGGTGACGACCCTCACAGGAGGCGTTTGTTTGAATTGCTAATAGTCTCTGGTGGACAAGAAGCAACTGTACTTGAGGAGTAGGGGAGAGGGATTAGAATGAATGACCACACAAGCAAATGAGAGGTGCTGGAGGAGCCCCGACTAAGGAGCATCTAAAAGCTATTATCGAAATTGTGCGAACTTAGATGGGAAGAAGCAGATATTTTGTTATTCGTGAAGTGCTGATATACCATACGATAGCCAGTAATTAATCAAGATTTGCAAAAGTTTGATCGTAAAGAATATCAATTTGTAAGCGTCCTATGATTTGCAGGCCGTATAAGAGGTTTTCGATTGACACATTTTAGATTCTGTTTTACGAGATTCTCTCAGAGGGTTATAAAAAAGTTAAAGATAAATAGAGCACCAAGATAGCCAAGTGGGCAACACGTTCGACTTCGGTGAAAGCGGTCCCGGGTTCGATCCCCGGTGGTGGCCTACGTGCGAAATGACCTTAGCTGTCCAAGCGCTTTTAACAATGCTAGTAATACTAAAGATAAATGATGAAATATGCGTAGAAAAATGTAGCATTGTAAGTAAAGGTGTTTTTTTTTAATTTCATTTTTCAAGCTTTTATTTAAAGGTATCGTATACTTCAAGTAAAATATAGAAGCTATGAATAACTTGGATGGATAGAGACGGTGTAAAAGTGTTAAAATGCCGATGAACAAAGGGTTTTGATAATTACGAGTATTCTCGTAGTAAGCGATGAAGAATCGCATGAGACTAATGAATTGAGAGAGGATGAACAGTTGAAATGAATAGAAGAAGGTCGAGGAAGCATTCTTGGAAAATCGCGATATTCGGCATTTAACAACATCCTATATTTATTTCTGGGGTCGTAAAAAAGCACCTCTCAGCGCTGCTGTGCATCTTTAAAAGACAGCAAAGAAAAGAACTCCATTGATACTTTTATTGCCACTCTAAATTAAGGGGATAAGTAACGTGAAGTGAAAAACGTAAAAAAGTTAGAGCGCGTTTTAAAACCTGTGATATTAGCATAAGGCACTAAAATTGAGCTCATTCATTCTTAAAACTGGAAAATCGATGTAAATATCCATAATAAACAATTCTTCCGCTTTTTATATCTGTTCTTGTAACTTATAATACTTTATCAATGCAAGTTTCTGCATAAGGCTTAAGTTAATGTCGCATCACTAGACATACTGTTCCTGCGATCCGCTTCATCTCCCACTTACGTATTCAGCAAATCCGGAAATGTTGGCAAAGGAGGATGGAGAGATAGGAAAAGGGCGAACGACGGATACGATTATACTCTTCATAGAAAATTACATACAACTTCCTTAAAATTTAAAATTGAGTTATAATAGTTCTGAGTAAACCATCCTCGTCAGGACAATGGGGCATCTCGATGTAAGGGAGATATTCAATATTTAACAAACGATACTTTAACAAACTCTATAGTGTCACATAGTCATAGCGTCAAGCGAGAAAATAACTTATTTAATTTCTGCAATTTTCACTACACGAGATAAGGCTTTATCATTCAGGTTTTTTTCATTAATTTATTTCTGAATAAAAGAAACGACCTTTACACTTTTCTTCTATTTCACTTTGTGTATGTATTATCATTATTTCTTGTGATTTTCTCCTTTCTTCTCAAGAAGAAAAGTAAATCGCTGTTCTCATGCTTTAAATTCAATGCTAATCATTTCAATAGAAATTTGACAAGTAAGAAACCAAAACCTTCGTACAATAAAGAATAATTTTCTCCTTTAGAAATTTTCTTGTATTTGGTAATTTTAACTTCTGCAAAGTGTTAAAATATTTACTCAAAGGAATACACAATGAGCGACATTTCAAAATTCTCATTAATTTTCATTGATGATTTGATCTTGCCAATTGTGTGCCAATTGAGTGCAAATTTAAAGTTATTCCCAGAAAATGTTCGTAGAACTGAATAATATAGTATTTAATGTGAACATTATAATTGCGAAAAGTTAATTCCAGGATCATTTTTATTTTAAATTTCAAACGTCATTTTGATGAAAAAATCATTTGTTTACCGTATTCTAATGTAGAGGAATTACCCAAGGAGGAACAGAAGCGAAGCATATGGACGTACTGGGACTCGAACCCACGTTTTCCCACTTAACAGAGCGGAATGGACTCGGCATGGTAGGTTAAAATACCTGCTCGGAAAATGGGGGACTTACGTTCGAGCCCCAGTCGTGAAGATATTCTTCGCTCCTTTTTTCTATGTTTTCTTAAGCCGAGCTGAAACAGCGTAAGGTAATATCCTAAAATTCCCTGAGAAAAATCAATTCTGGTGATTTTCTGTTTCCAATCCAACAAGAAAAAGGGACTTGGTCGTTTCATTAAAATTCCTTTATACTGATAGATTTTACTACGAGCATACCAGAATACTACCTAAAAAGAACAAATTATCAGCTCGAAAGGCCCTCAATAGCTACAAAAGTATGCCACATATGGACACGAAAAACACGAGAGATATAAGGTTTGAATAAAATATACAGAGAGGAGTCATATAGAAAGGTACGGAAAGGAAGGGTTTGTAATTTAGGAGGAGATCCTGCTCTGAGACCTGCGGTGGCTTTTGTGTTTGTGTTCGAAATTAAAGAAAGAGGGGCTACACTTCATACGGGAGAAAATTGGATCGGCGCCATGAACCGCTGCATCATCAGCCGACACGACACCCTGTGCCCTTTCTCTTCCCTTATCAAACCCTAGCGGTGAATAACAAGGAGCGGGAATGTACATGGAGGGAAAAATGAAAATCAACGGCTCGAAGGAATTTTTTCTCGCCCTCTTTTGTCTTAAAATCTGCTTCACCGGGAGAAAAATCAGGAACGTATCGCGCACAGAATAGGTCGACTAAGTCACGATCGGAAGGTTTTTTGCGCCTTTGATCATGTCTGCCATATTGAATCGCCGGTGTTTGTCTTCTTTACGATGGCGACGGAACGGAAAAATGAAACGAATGGAGGACAGCACAAATCGAGTTAAATGTAGTGAAGGAAAATACGTAGCGACGGTCGAGAGAGTCTGTTGTATTTTGTATGTATATCACTTGAATATCAAGAGTTTTACGAAAGATCACGCGCCGTTTCCGCTATGTAATGGAATCAAAACTTTTTAAATCCCAGACGAAGTTTTGCGGTGCATGTGTTAGGCTTTTTAGTGTCGCAGTTTTGCTGACCAATGGTACGATCACGATTCCACTCAGTGGCTTTGAAATAAAATGAATGCGCAGACGACTGGTGCACGCAGGTCAATGGTTAGCAAATATATCTCTACTTTCCGATCTGCACTTTTTTAGATACCAGTAAATCTTTAAGCATGGATATAGGTAGTGATTACCTTTGAAAAACACCTAGCAAACCTTTTGTAGTTTGAAAAGATAGAGTATGGATAATCCACAAATCGGCAGAGTCGTCACTACTTACTTTTAAAGATTCGAAAATGTATCTCCATTTTCAAATTATCATCCGATTTACAGATTATATTGAAAAATCCCCGTTAATAATAACCACTCATAAAATACCGGAGAATGGTCAGGTCATCTTTTCACAAAATCAATGAAAAGCATTGTGCCTTCGTTCATAAATATCCTTTCCAATGAAATCTTTCTGACATATTAAGATCATTTCTATTATGGTTATTATGGAGCGACCTGGAAACGCGAAATCAGAAAGTTTGAATTAAGTTTACCTATTAAACTCATTGATAGACTGATCTGAAGCGTTTTATATAAACTACAAAAGTATGCTGGAAGGGTACTTGTGAGACATGACACTCTTTGACATAGAAGAGGTAAAGGAGCTAAAAGACCATTTGACTAATATTACGGAAGAAATGTAGCCAGGGAGGATCGAAAAAAAATAAAAAGAGGAAAATGAGAGAGAAAACGAGAATAAAGGGAGAGCGAGTTTTCGGGCAGACTTTTTTGCTGACTGAACGAAATGGCATGGGAGTGATGCAGGATGAGGCAGAAGGAACGGAAGAAACAGGGGTAGACGAAGGCAGTAGAATAGAAGCGAGATGGGAGAATGCAGAGGGGAAGAGGGAGTGGTATTTGAGGGGAGAGAGGGTGAAACCGGCAGTAATGGACCGGCGTGTGGGAGTGGAGGGTAGGTGGGAGTTGAAAGGAGAGTGAGGGGGTGGGGTGCGTGAAAAGGAGGGAGGAAACCTTTTAGGGGAGAGTTAACAGGACAATTTTTTAGGAGGAGGTGGGGAAAGGGAGAGAACGTATAGGTGGAGCTGTGATGCAAAGAGAACTCGCGGGAGGTGTAAAAGGTGCAGAAGACAGCGTGTCATAAGGGTAAAAAATAACTGCGAGGACAGTACTCAACAAAGTGACACTCGGAGCGTAATGTGGCGACATCCAACGACCCCATTCAAGTGATTTTTATGTCTTATTATATGATTGGATTTTGAGCTTTGAACCATGTTAGAGGAATTTAATACAAAAAAATGTGTAGGTAACATGAGCTATCCTCTCAAACTCTGGAAGCCGGTAGAACGTATATATCACAACGTCGAGAGGCAGAAATGACTACGTCATCAGCTATCTCCATTCGGTTGACTGAAATCCGTGACACGCTTGAGTGAAATTCAAATCGTCTGAGCGATTCCATTTTGTGACAGATAAAGCTCTACGGGACCATTCGAAAATTTCATAGCGTAAAGACTTTCTTCCTCGTATGAAATTCGTTCCATAGAGATAATTAAAGGGAGAATGTTTTATTAGATGAGTAGTTCAAATAAGACAAATTAACATTAAAGCAACGAAACATTCGCTAATAATAAAGGAAGCTGTCCATTCTCCATATTCCTGTACCTAGCACTCAAATTTTAATTTGGTACTTTATCCTCAAGTCAATCAGTAGAATTACGACTATTCTCTTAACTCTTGGCATTAATACTTTAACCTAAAATCTCTTCATATCATCACCAGACTGCTGGTTTTGATGCTACGTACATTTTAAGCCAGTACATTTATGTTATAGATTCCCAGATGGAATCTGGTGATCAAGCATGCAATAACTTTATATCTAATTAGAAACCTATGAAGGTAACCCTGACATTGCCTAGACAAGAGCGCGGATCTTTTATTACCAGAAAGTTACTTCAACTTAAATGAAATCACTTTCCTCTAAGTTTCGTTAATTTTAGAATGACAGATAAAAGAGAGAATTCTGCATTCCGTATCATATACGTATAGTTATTCTTACGAATTAAATTCCATCTCTAATTTTCCTTTCTCTCTCTCTAACGAATAATATTTCATGGAAACTTATCTATTAAGAATCCTTATGGAAGATAAACCTCACAGATATGGTTCATAAAGTTTCTTTAATAACTACGTACATCACGACTCGTACGGAAGCTTAGCAAAAAGTGTGCTGCGTGAATAAGTGCAAACAAGCTTTTGGGTGTAGCATAACTACAGACAATTCAACATTTTTTCAATAGTAGCCTTGAAGCGTTTTCAAAGTGCGAGTACTTAATAAACAAATAACGTCTTTATTACGTAATCTTTCGTTCCGATAGCCAGAGATTATATGGTATCATAGTTTTCTCTCTATACTTAATAAGTACGATATTAACTCTCACTGAAACGGAGACAAAAAAAGTTCAGTGCGCCTATGAGTTTGTGGTAGCGCTAAAGGTTGAGGATCACTGTCGCATCCAAATTAAGGAGTACACGAATTTTAATAGGAAAAGGAGATAAACTTTTTCCTAATTTCCTGGACTGGAAATAGAACCGTCTTTATTGTGAGTCCTCAATCCGACTCGCAGTTCCCTGGTTATCTCTATCCCTGCCAATCGTAGTACTCCTTCATAACTCATAGCTTAATTCTTAATATCAGCTGAAACTAGCTATGCAAACTAAGTCTCCCGTTACAATTTCTCTCCTCGACCATTATTTCCATACTGACAGCAAAAGACTAACTTGCCACAATGTATGCCCAATGTTCTTCCATATATTATCAGTCCACAGCAGTGTTTACGCCAATCGGTGTAAACATTACGAAAACGAAATGTATTCGGTTCAAATGGCATTTGGCTCCGATAAGTGGTTTTAAATATGAACCAAAGAACCGCAGCTTCTCCTCGACACGGAATCTCCGCGAAATTAATTTCAGTTTCGAAACCATTAATTTCCGAAGAGTCATTGTATATGACAACCACCTTTTTTACAGCAGCAATAAACCGAGAAATTTATGAAATGTCAACTGCCGCTCGAAATCCATTCGAATATGCGTTTATCTCGATCAGGCACGCAAAGGGGAGTTGGATTTTCATCAAACAGGGGCATGCATGAATGGGAATAGAAAAAGGGATTTTTTAGAAAAAGAGAAAAAGCGAGAATACGGACTAACGGATGAATACGAGAGAAGGTGGAATTTCGTGTGGTAATGGTGGAGACATTAAGGTATCGGGCAAAAGAGCGGAAGTGGCTTAAGGGCGAAAGGGGAGAGTTTCTTGAACCCTCTCGGCCTCGTTCCGTTCGACTTTAGCTTTCTCCTTTACTCTGTCCGTACACTTAGAAAAAGTGAACCGAAGATCCGTCGACAAAACGATTAAAGCCTCAAAGGCGGATAGATTCGCCCTAACGTCCTTTCCGAGAAAGTTCTCCAACAGTTATGTCGAACCCTTTATATATCTTCAAAGAGGAGAACGCTTTATTGCGATCTTCGGCGTTTACGGTTCTTGAGGATTGGGATTGGGAGTTCTTGGGGATTTTCCCAGAAAATTTTCTTCCCACGCAGCCTTTTCATCCAACTACACTTTTACTTTTATTATCCGGTTTACTCTCCAAATATCCAAAAATTCTACTCGATAGAAATATTTATTTCAAAATAAATCTATATGATCTGTCACTGATATCCCGTATGATTTATTTATCCGATTATATACCAGAGAGGCAGGTATTTATAACCTGAATAAACACTGATATTGATTTTCGAGTAAATGAAATGAAAATTGTTTATTTTATTTCAGTTTATTCTCAATTTCGAAAGCACCGATAAGAACAAGTCGAAGAACTTCGTAACTCACGAAATTTGAAAACAAATCACAAATATCGAATCGTAAAATTTAAGGTGTAAAAGAGCATTGCAGGGTTTTGTTTCGAAATTTTAGATTTATTAGGCAAAGAAAAATTCTTGAGTAATAAATCTGGGTAACATTTTGAGTTATATGCGTATCAATAATTCAAGATTAAATATTTACCCTCAAATTACCACATCATTTATATGCTCATAAAGATTTAAATCCTTCTTAATTAAATAAATAAAAGAGTAAAAGAAAATGGCCTAGCGTGATCACGTCATTAATAAAGAGGTATTTTATACCCTATAAATGATCCTTTGAGAAAGAAACGCAACGTAAGTGAAGCAAAGTTCCTTGGGGAAAACGGAAAGTATTAAAAGGTTTTCTCCCAAGAGATGAAATGATGATGAAATTGCGCCACATAGATGAAGTATCCCAAATCTTGCTGCGGCGCCTTTTTGTCCATAGCAGTTTTTCTTACGTTGACTTCCGACAGATTGCGGTTCGGTAAAGCTATAGAAGTACTTCCTTTCCTTTATCCTTACTTTCATGTAAGTTGAAGTTTCCACTTGCATGTTTTCTGCGGAGACAGCAGCAATGCGATGCATGCGATACTTTTAAGTCCAGCAGTCTTTAAGTTCAGCTCAAAGTATAATAGTGATCCGAAGTAGTGAAGGAGCACTACAGGGAGGTCTCTTTTCAGAGGGACGTGTAGTCTATCTTTTAGGCGGACTGAGACCAACTCCCTCTTCCATCTATCTTTTTTCCCTCTCCATTCCCTTGATGTATCCCTTTTCCTCTCATTCAATTTCCGGCCCTCCACACCCTCAAATGATCTAACGTAGAACAGAAGTCTTTTGTTCAGACTTGTCAGTGTAGGATGATACCTGTCGATAAAGGGACATATATTTCCAAGTTCCACTACGTGATAAAGTATGGCAGCGGCATTTCCAAGAGATGAATAAATGCCCCATCTTTGCTTCTACCTCGAATACTAAAAGATTTTCATCAAAGTTTTAATCTACGTAATTTGTTACCCGCGACATCTTAAAAATTGAATATGAGAGAAGTAATTCTTTCTATATCTAAGTTTTCTTTGAGAGCATAAATATTCTCCACAGTTCAACTTCGTCAGTTCTTATATCAGACTTTTTTCTAAGGTTTATGCAACATAATAATTACTCGAACCATTTGAGATAAATGAAGATGCCTGGTTCTAGTATCGAATGACCATGATTTATATTTCGCAGTACCAGGTCGACCCTTGAAACAAAGGAATGCACGCATAATATTTGCAATGTCTCCCAAGAAACTATTTCTTTGACTTTATCGAGTAAACTAAGCCTTAAGCCTTTTAGTTTAAATCTTTCTTCTAAGCATCCATATTTAACGTTCTGAGGCATCTAGATTACATTTGGTGATTTGTCGTAACAACACTTAGTAACACAGTCTGAGTTACTTCTCCAGTTAAGATAAATTCCCTTATGCGACGAAAACACAGAATAAAGTGCAGAGAGTGAGGTATCCTCAAAAGAGGAATGCTCATCAGGAGTTATAACGGCGCAAATTCTCCTGAAACATCCCATTATCATGATATTTTTCTTGAAAACCAACGCTAATAAACGACCTCCTTATCTTGGCTCCTTGAATAATATATGAATAATGCTAGTAGATAGAGAGAGAGGAGTGGATAATAAACACAGCCGTAAACAATAAGAGAGACATGTCGAAAATACTGTCAAGCTCTAAGGAGCATTATTAAAATGAGAAATAAATTATAAAATACCAAACATGAGGACGAAAAGAAAATTTTAATGAATCAACTAGTAGAAATTAGAATTATACAACAAATTATACAACAAATAATTACAACATAATTACAACATAATTAATATTACAACAAATTATTTGCCAACAGCGAAGAAAGAGACCAGAGAGTGTTGTGCCGAAAAAAAAATAAAATCAGTCTTTCAATTTTATTATAATCACTCTCACTTGAAGTGATCGAAGAAATAGAAGTATGTGACAGCAGAAAAGGATCACACGTTATTATTATGGTCACACGTTATTATTCCTATGTATGTACTAATTTTCTTGCAAAATTTTACTGTTTTATGTCTTTGAGGAAAATTAGATCATAGTAAACAAATTTTTCAAATTTAATATTTACTGATTAAGCAAAATTTGAACACATTGAAATCTATTCTAAAAACTATAAACTTATTTATAAATTTCTCACGAAAAATCCGAGGTCGATCATTTCAGTGAAATTCAGAAATAAGTAAGGCTTATTAATGAGAAGGATATCATGAAAGTTTCGTTCAGTTAACATGATATACAAAAACTACGATACCGTATATTACATTATTTTTGTATATCATATGTATAGAGATAAACTGTAATGCAGGTTATTTAACATTCCCTAAGTTAGGAATATATAGTATACAATGTTTTCTATGTTTTAGTAATAGCAGATAGAGATAATAAAAATAAGCTGTGCTTTCAATGCTCATAATAAAAATTTAGGTTTTTGTATTAGTTTACGCTCATAGTTAGCATTATATAACTAGATATTTATAATGTAGTACCACTGTATGAAATGGAATTTTCCTACGAATTAATGCAAATGACCTAAATCAAAAAAATATCCGGTAAATAACATAGTTATTGAAGCGGACGCCAACTAAGACAGAATACAAGGAGAAATACTCCGTTCTGTCATTAATATATACTTAATAAGTAATCCCTGAGAGAATCTTCACTAAACGCGTAGTTGATTCTGGTATCCCTCAATGAATCTTTCAAATACCCCCATCTGGTTTCTCCCGCACATCACGCACCTGCGTTAACGCTCAACGTAACACTTTCCCGAAGTATTTTATCACCTCATGAATCCCACCTTCACAGCAAGCGCCCGCCTCTAAACACGGAGATAACCTCTTCGTAAAATCTGGACCCTTTACCACCTCCTATATATTGCATAACTCACCGTTTGCGAATGCACGCGTGCCTGCGCATCTGGTGCTTAACTTCCAGAACTATCTTTGTGGTATAGAGCATGAAGTGGCAGGGACGTAGCCGATGCATACTCCGTAAACACGGCTGTATATGAGTGCGTAGGTATGGGGGTGTATGCCATGTCCTCTGTCAAAGCATCGAGATCCCCCTAACGCCATATACTAACCGGAACCATCCGAATCGGTGGAGAGTCGCTTCTGCATCCAACCCACACGTTTCATCGGGTAACGGATTAAAGGGATAGGGGATGGTGAACGGCGGGGGGGAGGGGGGTGTATACGGTTGGCAAGGTGACGGGGTTGCTGCATCACCCACGGCTCAATGTACGGTCCGCTCCACAGGATAGGGTTGCTCGCTTTTGTCCCTTTGCCGATTGCGTCTCTCTTGGTAGTTTGTCGCGATGCGCTGCAGCACCACGGGAAGAGTTTACAAGCCCGCAAGAATAAACGACACGAGTACTAGATAGCTGATGACTGCGATGAACGTCCGGAGGCTAAACGTTAGTCAATATTCAAAACTAATTTCCCATCCTGATGGCTAGGAAAAGGTACATAGTTTTAGAAACGTTACCCTTATCTGTCTCCTTTGTCTCAAGGACGAAA
The DNA here is from genome assembly GCA_000376725.2 of Ladona fulva. NCBI lineage: Eukaryota > Metazoa > Arthropoda > Insecta > Odonata > Libellulidae > Ladona > Ladona fulva. Next base: position 2,667,535 of record KZ308138.1, on the reverse strand, counting down.
AATTCTATTCTTTCCCTTAAAATTTACCATTCGTTCGTAGATTTTCCTTCTTTTTATAAAGATAGGTGAGAAATAATTGTCCAAGTCTCACAAAACGAAGACGTGATAAAAATACTTAAATTTTCATTAATTTAATACATTTTATAAAATTTTAAATTTAAATATTCTACTATGTTGCAACAAGAGTTGTGGTTGAACTAAATTCACCCCTGTTTTTCCTACCTCGGTATGAATTCACAATGATAAAATTGCTGCATGACAATTGATTTGGAATCCAACGAATATGTATCATTTAATTATTATTTAGAGGAAATGGAATATAACCTGAATGAAGAGATCTTCGACTTACCACCATACACAGAAAACTAAAAACCTTTTTATTGTTTATAAACTTCAAGGATTTCAAATGAAAGATAGAAATTAAATTAAAGCATGCGAAAGAAAGAGTATTATCTTGTACGAAGCAATAAGAGGTTATCGTCGGAATGGTCGGTAACTGTTCGAATCAATGTGCAACTATTTTCTCCTCCCAACATTAAAGGTGCATTCAGGGTATTGTGTGCAGATGCAGATATAATGTGTCTGAGGCTTATGCGATAATGGATGCGTGTCCGTGCATACATGAAGATTGAATCAGTCAGAAGAGGATGCTACGGCATTTAGAGGGCAGATAATACGTCAAAAGTAATGCGAAAAATAAGTAACTAATTTGTGTAACAGTTTACAAAAATCACAATTCTAATATCTGAAATATTTTTTAACTCCTCTATTACTACGTTGTCCAAAAATGTCGTGAAACATCCCAAGGAGGTGAAAGATACAAATCTTCTTCATTATAAGCATTTCATTTTTATGAAAGAGCGCTTAGTAATCAGGATATCATATACATTAGGTATCTTGATATGTGTATCATATATTTGGTAGGTTTTGGCTATCTGACGTTTAAACTTTCCATGTTACCAACCCATTTTGCAAGAAAATGAGCCTTTAAAGAGTTCATTTTATTATTCCTTTGCTGATGTATTCATTCGTTTGTGAAAAGCAGGAAACAGTAAAAANTTCTCCAGTCATGCCCAAAGGAGCCAAAAATGGATTAAAGGTTTAAAAACCCTCCATAAGCCGTCTTCCGGCAAGCGGAACTCACACTCAGAGACAAACGGGAAGCTCCCGATTACCGATTTCTGAGAAGGCCCAATGATCATTTCGGAAACAAAGCCTCCATCCTCAGGGGGTCTTACACCAAAAATGGACCTGCAATTTCTTCCCCTTCTCCAGGAAATTTCAAGTTTGTTAATGCATCCTTTTCATAAATATATTTTAATATAAAATTAGCCATTATTGTTAAAAATCTCCAAACTATTTGGTACCAAAATTATCAGCAAATTACAAGTGAAAGAAATGTGGACTGCTAATTCAATAAAAGTTTCTTATCAAATACAATTAATATATAAATAATTTGGTAATTGAATTTTCAAAGAAAAGTTTCTCAATCATTACTACTGATTGGGCTCTTAGGGTAAAGGTCTACCAGGAGACAATTACCCACTAAAACTTACTAGAATATCCATAGGAACATTATCTATGGAAAGTATTCATCTTTCATTATACATTCATCTTTCAGGTTGGAGGAATCTTTCAGCAAAAACTTGCATTCTGAAGTAATGCGTATAAAATATATTTCAACCCTGGAGGACATTATGGTAACCAATTTCAGAACTGCCTCCACCTCCTTCACAGCCACTGATGAACTAACTAACCTTCCAATAAAACGGTTATTATACATTCGGAATTATATTTAGGAAATTAATTGCATACATTTGAATGGTGGCGCCATTCTTATCCCTAATTCAGCTGATGGAAATGTAATATTTTTGCCCTTCTGAGTTCGTACTTATCTACTAAATCGAAAAATCCAAACAAATCAATCAATAGTCAATTCATTTTCCATATTTGATCAAGTGAATAATAAAATTTAGGTATTTCAAATACGAATGATAAATGCTTAAGGATTAATTAACTCAAGTAATAATATACCCGAACATTGTAAACCTTTTATTCACCGGAATATCAATTGAAATACTAGAGAAGTCTAAAATATCTTTTGATAGTAAGAGTTAAAGCTAAAGCTACTACTCTTTAAAAACTTTTGTAAAACCTTCTGAAAATCAGGAGTCCGATTCCATTTAATTTCCCGACTGGAATCGCCACTTATTCCGTTTGAACCGCGAAATCAACTCTCCAGTTTTTCGCGCAGCAGAAATCGGGAGAGAAATTTGAGGAAGGGCGTCAGGATTGGCAGGAAGCAATCTAATAACGGAAAGAGAAAAACATCGCCGAGTCGTGCGAGTCCATTACAGTTGATATCTGGCACACGCTATTTGGAGAGGTCAAGGGGGAATACTGGAATTGCGAAAAAGAGAAGGCAAACGAAACAAAAGGATGAAGAGAGACAAAAATAAAACTAAAAGATAGAAACAGCAGAGAAAGAAGTGCACAAGGAGAGAACGATGTGATAGATAGAGAGATGAACTGAAGAAAGAGAAGAATTATAAGAAAAGACAAATTAAGTATACATTAGATAAAATAAATAAATAGTTTTATACTCATTTAAAAAGGAAAAGGTTATCTTCAGAGGTATCTTCTGAATTTCTTCATCTGTACCAGAAAAAGGAGGGTGCATTCTGATTCCGTGTTATGTTGTCAGGCTATTGGCATTTCATCAGATTTTTTCAGAACTTGATACTCAATAAAATGTTGTACATTCATTCCTCTGTCACATTCGGTTTCTCCATTCCAATCGATTAGGAATAAAAGTATTTTATAGAGGAAAGTCACATGATGAAGGTAAAAGCGAATTGTCATAGTCAATCTCTTGATCGATAAGATCCCATTGACGTTGTTAGAAGTGATTGGAAATGGTAGCTCCACTGATATACGGTTCGCTAATGCTAGGCATTCCGGGAAAGGGGTGATTGCTCTCTATTGGAATATTTGCTGTGATGCGATGCAAGCGGCAGACAGATGCTAATCTGGTTACCCTGGGGTTGTAGCAAATCAGGGGATGTCACACCGGCTAAGGTTCACTCCCTTCTCAAGTTGCAATTTGAAAGCCTTTGCTGTTCAAAGTAAACTTCGGATAACGTTCTGTTTCACGCAAGTTACATTGATTTCAATCCTCCATCTAGTAAGTAAATCGCCTGAGTAGTTTACAGTACTTCAATAATAGCATTGATGAAAAATGAATTAGTATCGATAGTCATCTAGTTCTTAGTAATACATTGCTGGGTTTGGATCAGTACGGTACGGCTCTCAAAAACGAGGTATTTCGTCCAAATTATCAGAAATTGCAAATTGAATTCCAGATTAGTAAATTTGTGTCAAAAATTGCCCAAGTGTCCTGTTAATCACTGTCATAACAGCTAGGTTTGTTTTAGTTCTCTATTTCACTTTAATGCAAGGATATTAAAGGTATGAGGACTGTTTAAAATTTTCAATATCCATAACGATAGGGGTTATAAACTATTTAGACTTTAGAATGCTATGACATAATATTCTATATACAATATAAATAAATACTTTATAAATTAGTACTTCATAATAAACGCGTACGATTTACAATGTTGCTCTTTGAGGTTACGATCCTACAATTATATAATAGTAGTAAATTTTTATATGCGGGAAATAATTCATTCTATAGAATAATATGATTAACTTAGCTCATTGGTTGTTTCTGTAAAACACTTCAATAGATTATTGGATTTAAAAAGCAGCTTTTTTCGGAAGATTAGGCCTTCTATACAAAAAATTTCCAATATAGGCGCGAGAGAGTTGATGGAGCAGTAAGGAATCGCTAGAGACTATTAAAGCGATGACTTAACTGAACTTGCCTGACAACAATTTTTTTATCTTCTCGTAAAATATCGGGAGTAAAAGAGCAATGCGGTCTGAAAAACATAANTTCTCTTGAGCATTGATGAACGAAATAAATTTCCAAAAAATAAGCGCAGGCTGCTATTTGCAATTCTAAAATTGCTTCGACAGATGAAGTTTTTCCGCGTATATGTGCCACCGCTGGGCATCGAACCCGAGGCAGCTTCCAACAAAGGCGAGTGCGGTTCCCCTTTTTGCTGTCTGGTAGCTCAACTAGGCGTCGCTAAGGGTGGTTTATGGAACGTAGTGGAAAAACCCGAAATCGCGCGTAAGACAAGAGAGAGAAGGGTTTATAGTTAAAAGAATGGTCAGGGAGTTGTATAGAGTGATACACAGAGTGATAAAGGAAAATCCCCGCAACCCGTGGACACAGAGAGATATGAGTAGCGGGTGAAAGGGGTGAATAGGAAGAATCAAGGTAAGGTTAACAGGCTCTAAGGAGAGGTGGAGTAAAACAGCGGGGGTCGGGTCAAAGAGATGCGACAGATACCAACTGCCGGTGGATTTCAAGTTGCAGTGTTTCCTAGAGAACAATAAGGATCGAATTTGATTCTACACCATGCTAAACGTTTCTCGACATATCATCACGATTCCACCAAAGAACTTCTCTTCATAAGAAGAATGGGAACTTTACGAAGAGTTTGGGTTTATTGCCCGCCGTTTATTGCCTTCTTAGTACTAATTTTGCTTACCCTCCCATACCTCTGCCCTTCCCTCATCCCCTCTGTTTGGAAGACTCGACAGCGGCATGTCTTCGAACTAAATTCGGAAGGCGCGAANTGGTTGTTTCTGTAAAACACTTCAATAGATTATTGGATTTAAAAAGCAGCTTTTTTCGGAAGATTAGGCCTTCTATACAAAAAATTTCCAATATAGGCGCGAGAGAGTTGATGGAGCAGTAAGGAATCGCTAGAGACTATTAAAGCGATGACTTAACTGAACTTGCCTGACAACAATTTTTTTATCTTCTCGTAAAATATCGGGAGTAAAAGAGCAATGCGGTCTGAAAAACATAAATCTCAGTGACACTAGAGGGTCCACTCAATGCAGAAGAGTGACTCCAACATGTAACTTATACCTTCCTATTGGAGTTGGCGACATGTTCATGGCCTCTGTGACTTATCCCTTAAACTTAAAGCCCAAAAAACGAGAACTTTTGATCGAAACGCAACTACTAGTAGAGATTCCGCATCACATTTTGTCATGGGGAACCTCCTCGTATTCGAGTAACTGCCCAGGAATGTGTACAGTTTTCTTCTACTTCTTTACGATTTCGCACAAGTTACTAGCCATAAATTATGTTTCGCCAAAAAATTCACAGACGAAATTATTTCAACGCTGGCGCTTCTTACATCTAACTTTTCGACGGCGGCGTACGTTAGACAGGGTAGCTTCTGTATCCATACTCCCACAAAACCCACGGATCCTTTAATACCTGATTCATAGCTCGGAGGCTCCCACACGCCACTACATGGAAGCCAAGGATGGCCTTAAGGAAAGAGGGGGGATTGGTTTAAGGAGGGATGGAGATAGAATCAGACGTTAGAGATGGTATGAGTGTGGGAAAAGGGGACGGGAGGAGAAGGCAGTTTGAGAGAATTCTGCCGCTCCGGGGCGGATGATGATTAGAGGGGTGGTGGCGGGAGCCAATGAGAGGCGGCGCGGTCCAAGGAGGGATCGATGAAGGTTCTTGTAGCTCTTTAAAAGAGCTCTCCTTCTCCTCTACATAGAAGGAGGTGGAAAAAAACGTAGGTGAGGTATGTGAGGGTAGGGAAATAAATACGTTCCCACTCCAGAAGTTTTTTTCGGAAGGGGAAAGAGGGATGTTACTCGCTCATGAAGGCTTTTCTTAGTTGAAGGAGACGCAGGTGTTTTCATTTCTCCATCCCACTTAGGGAATTGGATGGTTTAAAGGGGAGGAGTGGGATGTGGAGATTGCATTGAGAATCCCGATATTTCTGAATTGATCCCTATTTGTCGTTTCCGCAATTCGCTACGTATTCTTGGTGATTTCATGTGCCAATGGAGATGATGAAATAATTCCGGCAAACTTTTCAGAGGTTTTNTCCCTCATCCCCTCTGTTTGGAAGACTCGACAGCGGCATGTCTTCGAACTAAATTCGGAAGGCGCGAAAGACGGCTAGTTTAAACTGTATCCAATCCCCTTAAGCCAAACACCTTATTACATTCGTGGCGCAACGTTAGAATTCGTAACTCAGCTACATCTGTAGGAGTCCTTTTCAGTAGTAACTTATCGTTTAAAAGGCACATCCAAGACGTAGTGGGTTCAGCGGATAGGACTTTGAGGCTATGTAACCGCGTTCTCAGGGGTAGTCAATCGAGTTTCAAAGAGGTGGCTTATGTCTCGCTCTTTCGTCCATTACTTGAGTACCGTTACGCAGTATGGAATCTACACGAGGCGGGTCTGATCTTGGAACTAGAGCGAGTACAACGCAGAGCGGCTCGTTTCGTTAAGGGAGATTATAGATTCGATAGCAGTGTATCAGAAATGATCAAAACCTTCAGCTGAGAATCATCTACATCTACATCTACATCAATACCCTACAAGCCGCCTTTCGGTGTTTGGCAGGGGGTGTTAACACCGGATGCTCGCGCTATTTCCTTATTTTGTTATTATCGCGTATCGTTCGCGGAAACAAAGAGTCCCTAAAACGACTTGTCCTAGCATCTATTTCCCTTATCTTGCGCTCATTATCAGATCGGCCAAAGTAGCAGGGGGGTCGCATAATATTGATAACGTCCTCCACAAACGCACTGTCTCGAAATTTACCGAGTAATCGAAGCCTAGCTTCTAATCTCCTATCNTAAAATATATAAATTATGATGGAGAAAAGTTAGTTTGAGGTACTATTAAGGCTAAGTGAAGTGAAAACTGTAATATCCATGTCTTATTAAAATTTAGGTAAATGTAATGTTCACTTTGAAACGCATGAATATAAAAGAGATGATTTTAATGTTGATGTAATTATTCCTAACGAGGATTAGCATTTTCAATACATTTGCAAGCGGATTGTAAATTCTTTCCAATATTTAAATAAGCAAGGAAAGAATTTCAATATAGAGCCGTTAATATTATAAAAATACTAAAGCTTCGCCAAACGGCGATAAATTCATTTTACTCTCCGAATCATAGAACATTTTTAATATAATTAACTAAGGTGAAAAGGAATGTAACGTATTTTCGAAAGTAAAACATCATATATTTAATAATGGCATAAACCTGTAACCTACGAGCTTGAATCACATTATTACAATATATTTAGATAAAAACTTTCGTCAGATATCTACGATCGATAAAACTCAGCGAAAGTATCTTGAAAACCATCAAATCGTGTCCAAACTGGTAACCTTCTGAAATCGATAACTCTACGAAAAAATAAAATTTTATTTTTCTATTATGCAGGAGTTATAGCGCAGTCAAATGTGTGCGACAGTTGACCTAGTTCCCAAAAGATGGCCTCAGCATTTTGTGGTTAGTACGAGCCATTAATAATATTGTGGGTCGGCCGCATGTTACAAAGAGGGAAATATGCATTTTATAGGCAAGCGGTTTCTTTTCAAGGTGTATTACTTTTAGGTAACAATATGAAAGCTACCAAAAACAGGTACAACGACAAATAAGGCGAAAACGGAATTTATCTTAATATCTTTATTCCAAAACAGATTCATTAGAAAAAAAGCCACCGCATGAAATAAACACTTTTACTTTTACATATGCTACAGGAAAAAAATATAGTAATCCAGCAGAACTTCCAAAAAATATTAAAAACTGGAGCATCCAATAATCAAAAAGAGAACAACTCTAAACCACACTGAACGATCAATATATTTTCTTGCCTCCAATCTCATCAAATTTAAGCGGCAATTCTTAATATTCAAAGCACTGTGAGAACATTATTTTATTTAGAAGATGCTGTTTTATAAATTTAATAGTTTAATTAAATATTATTTCTGGGTTTTTACTAAAAGTTTCGATGGTAAAATATCAGAATTAAATTACATTTCTTCACACCGAAAAATATTCTAGGAAATCAAACTAAAGATTTAAATATTTCATACAAATTACTCTGAGAAAACAAAGATTTTAACGTTATTGAACTCGTTTAGGAAAAAAATTCACAAATTTTATAAAGAGTGTTTTATTACGAAGTTTTTCCGTTAGATTTATCATTACGATGCGTAATTAGCAAATTATTTGGGAAATAAAGGCATGAGAGTTGTAATTCGTCAAGGCAGCTCCGACTTTCCTCAAAGGATTTTAAATCATCACAACTTTCTAAAATAATATTTGATCATAAACACACAATCTCTAACATTATGATGATCATAAATTCAAGTGGCGTTGGTCAACTTGTAAATAAAAGTACAGGAGACAGAAAATTGAGTAAAGAGATACCAGGAGGAAAATGGCGAAAGGCAACTTTGCACATTGAGGTGTGCGCCTAAGAAGATTCCCAAGGAGAAAAGGATATGAAAAACGTTTTACAGAACCGAGATTCGAACCTTAATCTTCCATTTACAGGGCGACTGCTCTAGCTAATTGAGCCATCGTACCAGAACTGGCACGATAGCTCAATTGGCTAGAGAGATCGCAGGATATACCAGGGTCTTAAGAGAGAAAAAGAGGGTAGTAAGGGATAAAGGACATGGCTGTATGTGTCTGTGCAAGTTAAAGATCGTAAGGGAACCGTTTCAGCACTTAAAACCAAAACGTAATAGAGCACCGGGAAAGTCCGATTTACTATCTAATCAATAAAATCAGCAAAATAAATATTTCGGAGATCTAGTTGCCGTACTTATCTGTAGAGAACCGTCCTTTCCTTCCACAGAAGTGTTACTATTTCTTAAGTTTTAAGGGGATAGCGGAAAGTTAGAAATAGCAATGTATTCGCGAGTCTACCAATGACCAGGGATGAAACTGGCAGATCTTGAAATTTTGGTGCTTGGTAAAGTTCTCGCTGACTTATTAAAACAGAAATTATCATAACAGAAAAGGCTTTGTCAGGATTTCATGGAGAGGTTCCGGAATATATTTCAAATAAAGAAGCAAGAATATTGAGGTTTCTTCGCCGTTCCTCCTTCAAAATAACCCGGAAGGGATACGATCTGAATCGATGAGTTGCCTTTATGATGGGGTGCATACCGAAGAGTGACAGAAAATAAGACAGCAACGGGAGAAAGGGGGACCTCATGGATATTTCGATTCTGGAAGGGAAGCGAAAGCCAGTTCAGAGGGAAGAAGACGGAAGCGATGTCGAGGGACATATTCCGACTCCGCGTCTTAATGCGTTTCTTAAGTCAGCCGCCAGAGGGGGTCTCGTGCTCCGAGAAGCACAAGTGGGAAAGATCGGACGTGTCCAGAGAGACAAGAGGCCAGCGTTCCCCAAGTCTCACAGAGCCTTCCCTCACGCTTCGGAAAGCTTACACCTGCGTCCCCTTACATCCGCCTATCCCCTCCGTTTCCACCAGAAATAAAACCCCCGAAACGACAAATATTGGCCGAAGTCTTCTCTTAACGCGTTCAATTTCTCCTCGAGTGATGGATGGGATCGATCACGCGCGTCGAAAAAGAGGAAAGAACCTCTTCGACATGAAAGATTCAGAGTCGAATCGGGATGTGGTTCTGGATAACGAACCAATCATTTATACGGTTTATTTAACGGAGCGGAAGAGGATGCTAGAGCGGATATTAATGTGGTTATTCTTTGATAAGAGGGGATTTATTGGGGACGCTTTGTTTCCAAGGAGACGGAGTTTTGTAATTATTCTCACTATCCTTTCGCATGTTTCTGTTAACGTTGTGGAACTTTTCTGAAAGGAGGGCTCAGCTGCCTCTTTCCTCCACTGAGAAATCTGCTCTGGAACGTAATGGGTTTGGGGATTTGCGACAAATCCTTTACCCATATGCTTCCTCGTAATCACGACCTCACGAAATGAGTCTTGAGTCTGCAAAGGATGCATGGGACCGTTTGTGGTAATATGAGAGAGATGTAAGGGAATGAAGTCCCAGGGAATGAGATACAAAGGAGATGTCGGCTTTGGTTATTTGCTAATGATCACTGGAAAATCTCAATGTAAGCCGATTAACGTTTGACGTTTAAATGGGAAATACAAAAGGGATAGCCTCCAGGAAAACACTCATCTGATATAGATCAATGGAAAGAATCAAATATTTTACTAATAAAAGCCCTCGGCGCCGTTATATTTTTCATACATTAATTTGTATATCAATTAATTTCATTTTTGGTGTGCGCACCCCCAACCAAACGTCAAAAGGTGGCTCGCAGGGTTCAGATGCAAATATGCAGACACAAGGAATTAATTTTTTGTACCCAATTTTTGCAAAACATACACCAAAAGCAATGTTTTTCCGGTGATTGCATCATGATTCCTTTTAATTTTCGTTTTAATAATATGATGAAGTGTCCAATTTTCATTTCAATGATATCATTATAATAATAGGAACATGAAGCTGCTAGTACATATGCGGTATAGAGGCATATACTAGCTAACTACACCAGAAAAGCCATATCACATGAAAATTTGACTCTCCATCTTGGTAGTCCACTCTGAAATCCTTCCGGAAGATCTTCAATGGTTATCTCCCAATATATACTTCTCTGCTCTTGAAATCCACGCAATACTCACATTCCATTGCATGTTCAGTTACATGTTAGTAGTTTAATCGCTTAATGGATCAAATTTAGGAAAATTAGTTGGACAATGTTCGAGCATACATTTTTTTGAGTGATTTATCATACTCTCAACTACTTATGGAGAGGAGAAGTTGGTCCAAGGATATAAAAATTAAAGTCTTTCATAAACACACAATCTCTAACATTATGATGATCATAAATTCAAGTGGCGTTGGTCAACTTGTAAATAAAAGTACAGGAGACAGAAAATTGAGTAAAGAGATACCAGGAGGAAAATGGCGAAAGGCAACTTTGCACATTGAGGTGTGCGCCTAAGAAGATTCCCAAGGAGAAAAGGATATGAAAAACGTTTTACAGAACCGAGATTCGAACCTTAATCTTCCATTTACAGGGCGACTGCTCTAGCTAATTGAGCCATCGTACCAGAACTGGCACGATAGCTCAATTGGCTAGAGAGATCGCAGGATATACCAGGGTCTTAAGAGAGAAAAAGAGGGTAGTAAGGGATAAAGGACATGGCTGTATGTGTCTGTGCAAGTTAAAGATCGTAAGGGAACCGTTTCAGCACTTAAAACCAAAACGTAATAGAGCACCGGGAAAGTCCGGTTTACTATCTAATCAATAAAATCAGCAAAATAAATATTTCGGAGATCTAGTTGCCGTACTTATCTGTAGAGAACCGTCCTTTCCTTCCACAGAAGTGTTACTATTTCTTAAGTTTTAAGGGGATAGCGGAAAGTTAGAAATAGCAATGTATTCGCGAGTCTACCAATGACCAGGGATGAAACTGGCAGATCTTGAAATTTTGGTGCTTGGTAAAGTTCTCGCTGACTTATTAAAACAGAAATTATCATAACAGAAAAGGCTTTGTCAGGATTTCATGGAGAGGTNTTACCGTCCAACATATTATTAAATACTCAAAGTACAGAAATAATTTAGGAAAAACTCATATGTTAATATTAGTTAATTTTTTCAATCCTTTCAAAGAAAAAGTACGATTTTTACCTTTGACTTAGAAAAATTTCCTGTAAGAATGATTAATCATAAAGAAGACCATTATTGGGATAAAGCCAATTTAAATGACAGAGGATTTTCAAATTAATACTTAACGATTTGTAAGGAATGAAGAATTCCTTGTAAGGTAATACCGTGAATTGTGAGACAGAGCTCCAAGCTCGAATTTGCATTCAGTTTCGTATTTGGATTCCAAGAACCCATGGACACCCTTTTTCGCAAGATTCTTTTGAATTCTTAATCGTTAGGTATAAACTTTACAAAGATCAAGATCCAAAGAAATCTCTCAAAGGAATAAAGGAAAAGGAAAGTTAAAAAATAAGTCAGGAATCGGGAAGTAAAAAACTGGAGGAAAGAAACCCGCAGTCAAGACGAAACAATGGCGTAGCTGTCGCGGATAATCGCCAACCGTTGCGAGAATCGAAACTCTTTTGTCTGTATTTCACAGCTTCTTTCTCTCATAGCTTTCTCTCGCCACTGCTTCGAAAGGAATGTTCGGAGCGGACGATGAGAAACGTTAAGGGCAAGGAAGGTCTCAAAGGAAGTTCCCGGTATTTGAGCAAAGAGAAGCCATTACGGTGAGGCTATTATCTGTTTCACGGTAGAGATGGCGATGCCATCAAGGGCAGACGGCGACTAAATACAAAGGTTAGACACGATACGAAGAAGTGAAAAACCGTACTGTTTTTGTATATTCTTTTATTTGTTTTAGGATCGTCACGCGGCCGTAAATTCCTTATTGAATGTTTTACTTTAATTGATGCCAATTAATATCTCTATAAAATAACTATTTTATCAATTCTTAATGGTTTTAAATATCATATGAAATATATATTACCTTAAGTATACAAATTAAAAGTTAGAAAATAAACTTTCCGAAAATTCTTGTCAACAGGAAGTCGTTAAAGGAACTAGGCTTGAAGAATTTAGTAGAATATGAGAAACGGTCTTATANAGATGGTATCTCTTGAGATTTTCAGTGTATCTAAATTTTTCTTTTAATTTTCCTGCTGTTAAGGGAATTAATTCATACAACGTAAAAGCCATTGTAGTCTGAATCACTGCTTTTTCCCTTGTTTGGAATTCCCCTTTATTCTTGAATTTTAACAAATAGAATCAACGATCAGATTTTCATTAAATGATTTTTAATGCCAAAGGTAAATGAACAAAAATCGCATATAAAAGAAAATTCTCAATTTTTAATAGCAAGAAATATATTCCTAAATTATCCCTACGTAATGAAAAATGTTAAATTTTAACTATCCTAATAAAGAACGTAGTTTAAGAAGAGAAAAAATCTACTAAGAATTTAGAAAATATTATTCATTTAAAATGTTAAAAGAAAAATAGGGGAAATATATATTACACTGAAGCGCTTAGAGCTGATGGGGGCTCAGCAGAAGCTTGACGGATTGTATGTTTTTTCTACCAAATGAAAAATTACCACAAACATCTGTCGTTTTCTATTGCACAAAAAGTTATGTACACATCTGAAAATAATTAGATAACTAGATTTGGATTCGATGTTTATCTGATGTAGAAGTTGCTGTTTCATGTTATCTTCCCTACTAAAAGCCAATATTTAGCAAAAGGTACATTATATCTTTAAGTCAATCGTTAAATTATTAGGGTCTTTTGGGATAGAAGAACGAGTTAAATTATCACAATGGTAAGTGGGTTTCATCCAAAACGTTAACTAATATAACATATATACAATTTTTTTCCTTTTTTTCGGTTAGTAAGACACTCGTCAGTCAGTTTTTCCTTTCATAGATTCGCTCTTCTCCATGTTTATCATTCCACATCCCAATCAGCCACGTACTAAGTCTATGAACGCAAACGCGGCGCCCTCCAGAGACAAATAAAAGGCCAGAAAAACTTGGAATGAGTTCGGGAGAAAGAGGGAATTGGAGGCTGTAGTTAAAGCGTGAATAGGACCCTGGAGCAGGGGCCGAAAAGGGGTTCGGGGTAAGGGAGGAGCGGACTCAAAGAGGGCAGCAGTGAGAAAGCGTCGAAGCGGCGTCATTTAGCAACGGCGACGCTGAGTCTGTGCATCTGAAGAGGCCCTTAAGTGCTCCTCTGTGCGAGAAGGTATGAGGCAAGTTAGTCGGGAGCGAGGGTGTTATGGTTGGTATGGAAAAAATGCGGAAGAGAGATGGGCGGAATCGCGTGGAGGGAAAAGCTGACAAAATTAATCAAAATGCGAACGAGGAGGAATGTAATGTAAATGATAAAGGGAAGGAGGTGGAATAGGGCCGAAAAAGCTTTCACGTACCAAGAGGGAATCGAATAGGGCAAAAAGGAAGCCTCTACACGCAGCACTCGATAAAATCCTCGACGCCATGGATTTTATCCTTCACATCCGAGTCGGAATTGCGGCGAAAGTGAATGCGAAATTGTTATTTCCTGTTTACCGATGCGGAACTGTGTCATGATGTATGTCTTACTTTGCCTTGCAAGTATCGAAGTCATTTAGTGCTCGGAAAAAACTGCGTTGCCGCGAGTTCAAAATAGGGATGCAGTAGGAATCGAAATGACAGAACATCGTGTCAAATGTTTAGGTATATTTTAGGAATACTTGTGCATTTTTGTAGCTTTCCGATAAGAATTTAAATTAGTCGTTAATGCTGAGCCGTCTTAACAGCATTACGCAGCGCAAACCAGGGACAAACAGGCGTACATAGCCCCTGGGCAAACCTGTGAGATGGTAAACGTGGGTCCCCTACAACAACTCACACTCACCTAAATATAGTTCACAAACTGAGATTAGGGAAGTTTAATTCACGCTTTCAACTACATAATTAATTTAAACTTCAAATAAACTCTTATTTATGTCTAATAGTTTGTCATACACAGATTATCATGGGGCCATTGTGCTCACAGGGTTCGCGGGCAAATGCCCAACTGGTCCATGCGTTAATGTTCTGAGGAATGTTATTTACAAAATTCCATTGCCTTCCTTTGCATTCTGTGTTAAAAAAGCAAACTTTGAGGCGTGATCCATTTCGCTGAAAATCTGCAAAGATTCAATTACCGTTGAGACGAGATCTTCCCTGGAACTCATCTACGAGGATTAATCTCTGCTTAGCGGGAGAAGGAAAGGAAGAAAATTTTTATGACGACGTGGGAAAGATATGACCTTTGAGAGGATTGACGCTATCTCCCAATTCCAAGAACGATTAAGAGGAAAACTAGAATGGAAAGATGGAGACAATTATGAACTGAGAACATTCTGGAAGGAATTTAGGTCAGGATAGTTTTAGCTCAGAGAGGAAAAATGGAAAGAGTTCCAAATATGAGAAGCGATAAAAAAATAAAAGCGTTAGAGACCGATCAGTCAGGCAGAGAAAAGAATGATGAAGCTCAAGAAAAAGGAAATATGAGATGAGACTTTTAATGCGTGGATTTTTGGAAATCGAACAAAATAATATAAGAAGCAGGAAGAATCAAATACATTCAGAAGCTATACGGCTGAAAATATACTTATCTTGGTTAGCTTTAGATATTAGATTCAGTAGAGGACATGGTATTTTTAGTTATTTTTAAAATGAAGTCAAACCTTGATTCTGTGTCATTCGCTCAAATAGCCATAACGTAAAATAACCAGAGAATGTATGCTACTTGATGTAAGCCACATTGGAAACTTTAAGTTTGAAAATATTATGTTTTAATTCATCTACTATCCGCTAACATATTAATCATAAACCCTCCATTTTTGAAGAAATTTCGGAAATATTTCCCATTTCTTCATTAGAATCATAAGTAATCTTTAAAAAGAAAAGTAAAGGGACGATTCTTTACCATCATAATGCATTGAAAATGATGTTTTACACCCCTGTAGGTTGCAGTCAACTGCATAAGTTTGCTAAGTTTTCTGTCGCTGCTCTAGCGACCAAAAAGTGTAATTAAAATTACTGTTTGCATTACTTGATGTGCAGGTAAGAAGGAAAACAACGGTGGTAGTAAATGTTTTGGAACTTCGAGTGAGGAGAAAAAGAAAAGAAGGAATTGCTGTGGAATTTCAGAGTACCGGATTCGAGCACAGACTGGGTATAGCCCAATTAGAAGGGTCTTAGAGTTAACGTTGGTTTACGATTGAAGTTGTTCGCTGAAAGGAAATATTTCATTTCTGTTGGACGAGGAGCCCGGCGAGGTTGAGCTAATTGCTAGCGACTTTGTCCCACGTATCAAACTATCTTTGACAAAGGAAACAAATACAAATATCTTAGCATTGAATTGAAAATAAAATCTTAAATAATTAATAGGAACTCACTCACTAATTGCCTCACTCACCTTAAATTCCGAAACATGCACCCCAACAATTGCTTTCAACCTTACCTGCACATAACAGTGTGCAGTGTTAACAGTAATTTTAACCGCACTGTTTGGCTGCTAGAGCTGCGAAAGAACTTACCCACAGGCTTTTGCAAATGGTTGTATATTTTTAGTAATTTTTCTGCTTTTCGGGTAATCCATTTTGTAAATGCCTTTACATCTTGCGGACAGATTCTTAAATCTGGGTCAAGAGGGACAAAAATTCTCCGTTGCGTCGCTTTTAAGTAAGATAACGATTGATGTTAGGATTTCCTGCGGAATATGATGAATTTTTCGATTGGAATTATACTAATCTGTTCAATTTCTAAGTAAAAGCGAACGTGTCTGAAACAATTCTGACCTAAAAGAGTTACTTAGATTCTTAGGTTCGAAAACAGTTACTTAGGCTCCTGAGCTAAACCATTGACCCTTCCCTAGTCTAGAATATTTTCCTTTTCCCGAGCCAGATCAGAGGAAAGCAATATTCGTCTTCGGGAGCTGCAACCCTTGCAAATCCGCGGTCAATTAATTTTTTATGCGCCAAAGCTGTCGTGGTTAGTATCGTCAAATATTCCTCAACAACAACTTAAGAGAATTAATATTGAAAATCAAGTCATCGCGGACTTTTAAAGAGGTGATGAAACAGTAAATAAGGTTCAAAAAGCAAATTTCATTAATAAATCTAAAAATGTAATATCTTGTTGCCATAAAATGTTACTTCCTCTTGAATACGGACTGGTAAAATCTAGTTGTCACCGAGAGGAAGTAAAGTTTACCTTGCAAAATAACTCTCGGGCAGCTTGGAGCGTGCCATTTGATAAGGGAGTAAGGTAGAATGGAGTTCGACCTTTTAAATGCAATTTTCTTTTTTACTCCGTTTTGTAGGCCTTCCCTACTTCTAGCTATGCTAGCACAGAGGTCTCTGGTGGGTTTTGAACTTACTCAGCTCAGTTATCGTTGTGAAAGTGAACAGGTCGCTCCCTCGAGTATACATCGGGTCGCTAGGAGAAGAGGTAAGTCTTTTAGATAACAAAAGCAGGCGTTGATACCTTTCCACAGCTTTTCATATCTTTTCAATGGATGTATTTTGTGTCATTACAGGATGACATTTAGTGCAGGCTTAGGGAGGAAGGATGTCAAATGCATTCAATCAAGGCTCACCAGATTCCTTTTCTTGAATGCCGATGAAGGTGAGCACATAAATCTTTGGTTTGGACTTAATTTTATTGAATTTTAGCCATAGTATAGTAATAATAATAGGGTGTTTATCAGGCTCAAGTCAGTTATTAAGAACGCTCTTACAATTAACCCTTTAAACCTTGCCTTAATCTGGATTGGAACTCGGGACCTCTGCGTTTCTAGACTTGCTATGTAACCCTTACTCCACCGAGGCCGGCAAATAATGCAGGAGTCGAACGTTCCTCTTCAAATTCTTCCCCACTAGTGAATTCCACAGCAATTATCTGCCAGTTTTGTAATTAATTATCTTGTGAAAATTTGCCTCTCATGGGTTAAATATGACACGGTTCTCATAATTTTACCCATTTTACGCAACTGAATTAGCTAATTGCATTGTTACTAAGCTTCTGCACGAAATGATAAATTTCTCCGCCCAATATTTAATGAGCTGCCTTTTCGAAGTTTTCATTGCCTGTTAAAATTGGGCCATTACTTTTGTTTCCTGTTCTTGATGTTATTCCTTAAAATTTACAAACTAAGTTTGTCAGGAAATATATTTGGTACAGAAATAAATTAACTTCCAGCCTTTTCGTTCATCATCATTAGATTTAGATATAAGGATTATAGATTTTTAGCAAATGTCCGTTAATAATTTTACTAGATTTTTTCTTAATTCTATTAATTGAAATCTCCTTTTCGTTTTTCAACAACTTTGGATTTCAGTGATCAGAACTGTGGGGGTCGATTGTACCTTTTGCGAATGAAATTGAAGCATGCGTAATCGTGGAGCAGATGTTTGGTTTTTCCTTTATAGTCTTGAAAATAGGGTTAATATTCTGATTTTTGTTATGAAACTAATTTATAGATATACGGCCAACGATCTTAGATGCGTAGATGTTAAGATGGATCAGTTTTACTCCTCTCATTTGCCGTCTGGTAAGAAATTTTATAATAATAATACACCGGACACGACATTAACTAACTACCTATCCGGTATCAATTAATTTTCGCAGATCTTACACGCTATCTTTCTCTCCCATTAAAATTTTTAAATTTGAACCTTAACTTCTACCAAATACAACATTTCTTCTCTAATTTTTATGTACGTCCGACTCGCTTTTACTAGTCTCCTAATCTCGCCGATATCTCAGAAATCGCATATTTTACTTTACCTTCTTAAATTGAGGTGTATCTATAACATACACACAAAACTAAATCGTACTCCTTTTCTGAATGCGTCACCAGTTCTTTTCTCCCCATAAAAGATTCCTTTGCAAATGTTATCCAACTTCTAATTTCAATTAATAGCCATTGACAACTGAATATTAATAATTTATTTCTAAGAGAAGGCTAGGAAATTTTAAGGTGACATAGCTCCATTTTAGTTTTCCAATATCCGGTTTCATTCCTGATAACTTTAGAGTCACTGCCCTAAACCATTTGGTCAGATTTGCAGCAAAAACATTCGATAGCACCCTATTTTCAGAGGATTCCATTTCACTTTCACTCGGAACGTAAGAATCGTAAAACCCAACTGCTCTCGAAGGCCTAAGAATGGGAATGCCGTACGTCTCCTCAGCGGAATTTGCTAAGTCGTTAGCATCTAAAACGTCAGATTTGTAGACGCGGTTCACGAAGTTTTCTTTTTTTTAACAAGCCTCCATACGAGGTAGACGGAAGGATTTGCGAAATTTTGTGTCGCTCCCTTTTCGAGGCATAAAACCCTTTAATGTACTCAAGTCCAGGAAGGGTATTCCGCCAGGAGAAGGGGTCGGATCGGGATACGCCCTCGTCTGCGTGGTGAAGCTTAAATGACTCCGACGCCTTTCTTTCGCGGGAGGCGCGGCAAGGGACGAAACAAGGTGTCGTTTAGACCTCCCTTCTGAATGCTTCTCCATACTGAGCGGGCTTTTACTTTGTTCATTATCCGAATTCCTCGGAGGAAGGGAGTGGAAAACGGTTAAGATGGGAAACGGAGGATGGGGTAGGCGGAAGTTATAGGAGGTGGGGTAAACTGCTCGCAGAATTTCGGTTGAGGCATGCGTTGAACGTGAGATAGTGCGTAACATTCGTCAGTTGGTATGCATACAATGGGTGAGGTTGTTTGTTTGAGAAGGGTCAGGATGAGTTATAATAGTAATGGTTGGAGATTTTTCTAAAGAAATGACCAAGAAGCGGTAGGGGAGGCCCGAGGTGTGTGGGCAGGGAGTTATGCACCTCTTCCATATGAATACATTAAAACACCAATATTTATACTCCTTTATTTCCATCAAATATTTTTTGGTTTTCAATTTGAGTAATATTAGAAATAAAAATAATTCTGGCGTTATCTTAATAATGTTGATTAAGACAACGAGAAAGGTGGAGATATAATCTCCACCTAGGATTCATGTATTCAGTGAATGACTCCCACAATTGTTAGTAGTGTCATAAGAATGGTTTATCCATTTAGAGAACATACGCTAAGGTTTCCATGCCTCAGAAAGGCCTCGGATAAACGCCATGCGCCTCCTAAAACTCCGGCGGCCGCTACGCTTGCCCGTGTCTTAGGCCAGCTCTGGAAAGAGGCAAGGGAAGGGGTAGAATCCATGCCGAAGAGGGGAAAGATATAGGATGCGGAAGGATTGAAATTCATACCCAGCCTACAGGCGTAATCAGTGTAGAAGGATAAGCCGCAATGACACCAGGTGTCGGGAGTAATTTGATGTTGATGGTAATTGCGGCTATCAAGGCTGCTTCATTATTGGGAAACATGAGTGCCAGACGACATCAGATGGAAAAAGGGTTTGCATTCGTAAGAGGACTTTGTAATGAGTTTTTGGAATATTAAAGCTAGTTTGTCACTTTATTTCCATAGATTTAATTGCCTAGGGAATATTTGAATTTGCGCTCCTCACCTCGTCAGTTAACGAGATGCCAGCTTCATTCTACTTGCCAGAAACATTATGTAAATGAGGAAACTGGGATAGTTTTATCGTGAGAGTTACTGTTGAGGAAAATATATTAAATAAATTAAGTATAATATTGATTTTTAAAGCAAAGAAACAAATGGCGAATTTGTTTTTCAATATATATATATAACATTGTTAAGAAAATGATTAACCCACTTGAATAAAATGCTGTGAAAAGAAAATTCTTTGAAATAAAATACACGTAGCTTCTATGGATTTAGAGGAATAATCTGAACCAGGATTATCTATGGTATACTAGGGGTTGGCAAACGTTCATATGAATCATGACGAAAAATTAACTTCTGTAATACTTAAACTTAACATATTGACACATTGTAATTAGTACAGCGATGTAAAAGTCAAAATTTCCAACATTTGACGAAGTTACTGAGGGAATTCTATATTTTATCATCGAAGTCGTAGAAGAAACCAACTCGCAAATATTGACAGAGATACACCAACATATCTTATGTTTAAATAGTATTGGGAGCGTTTAGTCTAACCTCAAATCAAGGCTGTAACAGTAACCTCTTCAGTTTGTAGAAATTACCAAAATGGTTCTTAGTACCACTATTGTTCTATCATTAATACTTGAGCCTATAACCACTACTTTAACGATATAATTCCATTAAGTGCGCGAAGTACATCAATATTTATCAATTTACGCAAATGTTGGGATGTGGCAGCAGATTTTCATTCTTTTACTTCGAATTTTTTTCGAGTAAAGATCTTCCTAACTTTTGAAATATCCCACGGGTTTAGTCAAGTCTAGAGACGAGCAACCAAGAGTCACACAAAGTTTGATTTAAAAGATTTAAAAGTTTAAAGCAAGTCGAACACATTTTTGACAGCAAAGCATTTACCATACAAGGTCCGGAATTTAAAGTTACGAAATCTGGAAGATGTTAGGAAATCCTCAAATTGGAAGAGTCTCAAATTAAAAAGCGAAATGTTTCCGGAGAGTTCTCTGAAACGAAGACTACCAGCCCTCAGATCTAATGGTGGAGAGAATCTCTTGATTGAGACGAAATCCCTTTCTCTTCCTCTCCACAAAGGGGATGCGAAAAGCGAGACCCCTAGCGGAATTTGGCAGCGCTAGTGAAGTGCGAGAGGGTAGAGAGGAATTTGTGGAATAAAAAGCCGTAGCATAGGAATGGAATCGAGCAATTAGGCACAAAACGCGCTAAGCGCCAAATGAGCAGCGTGACAAAGTGGCAGAATTGTAAATAAGAAAAGAGGAGAAAACAAAGAAATGCTTGCACGTGATGAAACGTGCAGAGTAATTGCTCCTTCGGCTTCGAGCCAAGATTTTTATATTTAAGAATTCATTCTTTTCCGTCTTACATTATTTCATGGAGGGAAAGCTTAATTTTTGGAGCGGAGTACCGCTTGAGCCTGTTTTAAACTCTGGGTGAAGGGAAATCCAAAAGAAGCCAGAACACCTCTTGAAGTGGAAAGGACTGAGCTCATTCTCGAGGTTAAAAGGAGCGGAAAATAGCTTGCCTATGTTCATTGCTTATTCACTTTGAAGAAGGAGATGAGGACTTTAAGTTGTCATTATATAAGACAATTTTCAAAGATAAGCAAGGAGTTTTTTGTCAGTTTAGTTCATGTAAGCAGTTTGGAAAGGCACAAGGAGATCGCTTTTATATAAAACCTACTGGAAGCTAAAAAATGTCATATCGGAACGTCTTCGTACAAGCTGTCAGAGCAGAATCTTGCCCATGAATAAAAAGATGGTTGAAAATCTGCTGATTACAAATTGAAAAACTATATTTCCCAAGAAAAAGCTCAAGGAGAACTAACTCAATCCATTGAAACTGAAATAAAATTAATTGTAGCAGTATATGCTCTCTCACAAATTAAAAAGAACAAAGATTGTTAGTATTAAGTTGCTTATCCTTCCTCATATTTATCAAAACATATTATTAACATCCAGTGACTCCAATTATCTCCACTCTCTATAGATGAAAAAATATCATTCGGTTAACTCAAAAATCAAAAATAACTTTGAGGGTTCAAGCGCTTTCTCACTTAATTCAATATATATAGAGAGGAAAACCTGGAGCAGCTTTCAATTAACAGTATTTTTTGAAAGTTTGCATGGGAGATACTGAGTCATGGGACGAGAGAAGGAGAGGAACGAAGTTACTTTAATTAATGAAAAGGGAAAGGTTTGAATGAAAGTGAAAGGAAGAGGTGTGTGTGCCAAACACAAAGATGTTAAGGGTCGGAAAGAAGAGAACTGTCATGTGTTTGATTGTGTGAGGGAAGTTGGCAGGATATTCTAAATCCTATAAATGAAGGCAGAAAGTGTAAGGTGGATATGATTTTGAAAACAGTAAAACGTCATACGGGATTATTATATTTATTAAGGAATTTTTGAATAAATAAATGCTAAAAAGAATATATTAATGACAAGAACGCTAGAAGTTTTTTTAGGCAAGAATATTTCAACAGTTGAGAGATATGTTCCTGAACTTTTGATCCCTGATGGAATGTGAAGTTTATATTCTCTGCTTGTTAGGTTGTTATTGTATTCTGCAAACTTATCGGGAACTAAAATTGGGAAAGAGAAGGAAAATTTAAAAAAATATGTTAGTTGTCTTCTTTCTCTTTTCTACACCCCTTTCATCTTTTTACCTTTCAAGTCTTATAGGTTCATTTGATCAAATTATTCGAAATCCACTGTATTTTAATTTGTATATGATTCATTAATTAATAAATATTTCGTAAAATACACCAAGCTACAGTTCTCTAGGCTAAAGATTGGTGGTTTCCAGAAAATACATAACATTCTATGAGAAAAACGGCTAGATAGTTAGCTTTTAGTTTTTCTCCTAGCAGAGAAATTTTGGATATGCAAATACATATTTAAATATTTATATCCTAAAAATGGTATACATTCAAAAGGTGCGCGCAAAGCGGCAACTAATTACACTTTTAATATTAAACATATTTCATTTGTCTATTTTACCTACATTGCCGAGCGAATGCCATCAGAAAGCTCGGGGCTGAAGCGCGCTCGCGACAAGCAGAGTTCGGTACTCTTTAGTTTTACATCATAGTCACATTGCTACACCTTTAAAAAATTATTTTCTGCATTAAATAGACTGCAGACTTTAGACCTATTTTAAATTCTGAAGATTTTCAGCTTATTTGGTTAAATCTTTCATTGAAAAAACTACTGTAAATTCAAACAGTATTGTAAACAATAATTGGAAATTGCTTGACTGTATTCGTAACGATACTTAGTAATGATAATGGTTAAGACCGATGAATGAAAGATACAATAACATATTTCATCAAGTATTGAAAATTCAAAATTAATCATGTTCACTGATGGTTCACTCAGGGTTTATCGAGAAAGTACGCAAGTATAAAATTTTTCGAAACTAAAAAAATACAATAGAAATTATTTTGTACGATTTTCCCTGGAAAGGCCAGTTTCATCTGTAATGTTATCACAATTGGAGTGACATTGGAATAGATATCAGAATGACTGAAAAGCATTCCAATAATTATGAATAATCGAAAACACAGATTGATTGAATTCAAACCAGGCGACATCCATCATACGTTGCGATGGACGATTGATCGCAAAAATAAAATTAGACATCACACATGAAACAAGATTAGAGTGATGGATACACAGAGAAGAACTCATAAATACAAGGGCGCAGAAAGAGAGGAGGGAAGGGAAGTTACAGAACCAACCAGAAGGGAGCAGATCGAAAACAAGAACGAAACTAGATCTGTCAGTAGTAATGAAGTAGGATGCAAGTTTAATGGAAGTGTGTCAGGAAAAGTGAGAATTGAGGAAGAAAGGGAGGGTTGGATCTCAAGAGAATTCGATAACGAGGGGAAAGACACATTGCAATACGAAAAAGAGATAGATGACATAGGAAAAGGAAATTTTTGGAAAAGGGGAGGGAAAAACCCGTGGGAACGGTCCATGAGAATCCCAAGGGAACGCGTGACGCTACAAAAGGTGAAAAGAAAGAGAGAAGAGTGTGTTGGGGGAGAAGAAAGAAGATTGAGTGGGAGGGTTCGACCATGACTGAATCCTAGGTGCATCGGAGAAGAGTAAAAGTTGTCTGGGGAGCAAGGAAATGAGTGTTCCCATAGGATGCGCGTTTTCAGATCTAGAAGGAATGGTTTTTTAAGAGGGTGACGAAGTTGGGGTGGAAAGGAAGAGTAATTGAGGGCAGGAGGAAGGAGAGCTGTCCTCGGAAAAGAGAGGGCAAGGACAAGAGGTCTGGTGACAATGGGACGAGGGGGAAGGTGTCGTGAAGGTTGCTAAGGAGTGGATGAAGAGGTTTTAAGAGAAAGTCGAACCGAGGAAGGGCCTTCGTTCTGTAGGTGAACTAGATCTAACCGATAAAAATAAGAGTCGTTTTCTGGTGAGAGAGAAGACGCATTCGGTAATGTTCAATTACTGGTCTGTTTCCAGGATACAGCTTGCGCGTCTCGAATCCGAATCCGTACCTAACGTTATCCGTAACGCAGGACTCTATAAATTAATTACAAGAAATAACGGCGATAAATAAGATAAAAGAAAGATTTAAAATAAAACTCCCCAGTAAAGAGGTAAGTAAATCTTGTATTAATCCAATATCGATCTTCATCTACATCGACATATGTACCCTGCAAGGCGCCTTTCGGTGTGTGGCAGAGGGTGCATACATCATGACTCTAATTTCCTTATCGATCATTTTCGCATATCGTTCGCGCAAAAAAATTAATTTTTTAGACGACTTGTTCTAGTATCTAGTATTTCTCTGATTTTTCTCTCAGAATCATAACGGCCTATGTAACAGGGAAGACGCATAATATCGGCTACATCTTCTATGAGAGTACCTTCTCTGAACTTATTAATTGAGTAATTGTTTAAATTTCCTATCTTCTAGAGATTCCCATACTGCGTCCTAAGACATTTGAGTAACGCTCACTGATTTTTCGTAACAGTTTTTTACGAAACGTATCGCCTTTCGCTGTACGTTTTGCTAATTCTCGAATACAACACTTTTATGCAGGATCCTTATTATTCGCTCCTATCATCTATTCTCTTAACGAATCCGGGTTTCTAAGTGCTCGTCCACATATGTTACCCCGTGTTATGTTATCTGTGAGGGTTACTCCAAGATATTTCACCGATTTCTAAAGCTGATATAGTCTTCTCTCGGAGGATGTACGAATAATCATTGGCATTATTTTTCCTTTCAAAGAAATTGATCACTGAACAGTTGCCTACATTGACCTCTAATTGCCAATCATTGCACCATTTCATAATTTTATCTGAATCCATCGACAGAGTAAATCTATCATCTGAACTTCCTATTTCCGTATAAATTACAGTGTCGTCCGCAAATGTCCTAACTTTACTATCAGTGTTATTGCTAAGATCTTTTGTCTTTTTATAAACCAATATTTGTCTTTTATTTATTTAAAAAATTATTTTATGCATATCATCGAACTAGTGTTAATCCTTAGAAGATTCAGCCACCAACCTCACCTGATGTTCTCTCTCAAGATGATACATAGATAGTCGTTTGCATAATCTGACAATTGTGATTCCACTCATGCTTTTTACATGTAATAAAAGGTATAAAAAGTATAAAATGTACGAATACAAAAGATTTCTGAATGTCGGAATTCTCTTCAGCTCACCATATGGTGCATTACAAAATCCTAGAAAATCCTAATTCCGAAGCAAGCATGGTCCTAGGCGTTCCGTATAGGGATGCTCAACCAACCACTTAGTAATGACTATGCAAGTAATTTATAGATAAAAATTATAGTCTGGTGATCTAAAGATCAAGAATTCGCTAAGGGATAGGAACACATAAGTAAACTGGCGATTAAATTAGTAAAGAGCAAGAACTGGTGAATTAGTCCCAGTACTTCGGTAGAGTGTTTCCTAGGAGTGAGAGGTTAACTATAGAATAGTAGTAGCTGAAATGGCTTTCAAGAGGTGGAGAGAACCGATTACGGTGTTGAAAATTCAGTCAGAAAGAAGACTGGTAAAATCCTGTCTGGAGTATTTTACCCTATCTGGGTGACATGTGGACGCTTAGAAATGAGGACATGATAAGCTTGAAAGACCTTGAGATCGGGGCGTGGCGAAAAGTGTAAATTGTACGTTAGGTTGCTAGAAAAATGAATGAGGAGGTGCTAGTTACAGTGAGAGACCTGTAATCTAAATATGAAACTTAGTGGTAGGATATCCGCTAGGAAAAAATGCGGGTTCAATTCCCGATATCGTTTTACATATCCCCATTTCTTTGGCGTTCTTATGATAGCTGGATAAAATCTATCGCGAGGTATCGATGATGAAGGACTGAATTAATCTTTGCGCTGTTGTTTCCATGGTGTTTCAGAAACAAATGTCACGTTTTTCTTTGAGAAATATTAGAAAATAAGCATTTACTTTAATGTTAATGCAACCCTTTTTTTCAAAATTGGGGATGAATGAAAAAATCCATAAGAAAGCGGTATTATCGGTGGAGTGCATGTGTTTTAATGGGCTATAGTTGAAATAAAAATGCTAATGGTTTGAAGTTCCTCCATGAAACATGAAAGTATCATTTCCTTTAATTATATTAGATTATTCACTCAATGAAAGCCCTTATATATATTTCATAGCCTTCCCGAAAGGTTAAAGTTTCATTATCTATGTAATAATTCTGTTTTTGTGAACTAGTAGGTAAGATATATAAGTATATATAAACAAATGATGATCATACCTCAATTTGGCGAAGGAGCTGAATGAGTCTTTCAACCAAAGAAGGAAATCATTAAGAATAAGATTTCCTAAAATTTAAGAAATCGACTCAATTTTACATACGTTAGCGACTTCTATTAAGTAAATGAAAAGCTTTGAGCATTGGGATATCGAAAATGTGAATATCTTTTTTCTTTTTAAAAGAAAACTCCCATGTGTATTATAAGAATTATATACACGGTAAAATATGCAAAGATTACCAATTTTTTGAGTGGATAAAATTTATGCTATTAAGATTGAAGACCGAATGAAAATGAAAACGGATGGAATAATTCCAGGTAGAAATATTTCCTCTTTAATACTTATCTTTTAACGTAATTGAATTTTTGTCATTTATACTACTTATGAGGTTCTCAAACAGTCTCTTTGACTTCCATTAAAGTTCAGCTATTTTTCAGCATTTAGAAGGGCAAAAAGGAGAACTCCTGAGTCTGAGCTTCACTTTCAACTTGCCATTTTATACATTCAGCTGTCCGCTCGGAGTTAAGAAGTGGAAAGCTACTTGTAGTATACGCTTGGAAAGGGAGCCATATATTAATTTTAAAGCTCGGCAAAAATATGAAAAATTTTAGGATTGGCTCCAAAACATTTTATTTTTGAATTACTGAAATGGCTCGAGAAAGCTCTTGGGTCCAAATTCTCATTGACCCAAATAAATAGGCAACACCGTATTTAGTGAGAAAAGTTAGAAATTTAAGAAATATAAAGGCATACAATATAAAATAAGAGGGAGGCGGTTGTGCTCCTTTTCGCGTAGATTTTCTTCAGGAACCAAATATAGGAGTAATAATCTTTGTATTTATGTTTGAATGATAGAAGATCAATTATCATTTGTGAATGTACGCTTATATGAAATCTTAAATCATTTAAGCCACTTTTGGCAAAAATTTAAGTATTCAGTGAACCAGGTAAAACATCCTACCAACATTAGGGGAAGAGGTACGGAAAACAAAATGAGAACATACAGGATCTCCTAGATGTTCCTTATTAGGACAGCTTTAATGAAATTTATAATTACTTAATTTAAATTGATAGAGTATATTATCCAACAGTTAAAAAATTATAGGCGAGGCAAGGTAGTTGATGATTTTTAAACTCATAGGCCATTCAAAATTTGGTAAATAAATTTCTTTCTCTGAAACTTCGATCCTTCAATAAAATGGTGTAATATACTACAAATCTTATTCATCCATTGGCTAAAATTACTCTTGTTTTGACCGTAAGTTACATAATGTTGTACAGACATTGTACTGAATAGCTCATGTTTCTGTTCATTGGCATAGTTTTTATTGTTTAACTAGTAAACTCCCCGTAAAGCATGACGGAACTTAATTTAGTTTAAAAATATATCTATTATCGTATATATCCGATCCTCCTAAGCACAACAAATTTTGTTTATTTATTATATATATTTATTGTTTCATTAGGGGTTTGCTTTCTGAGGAGAACAATTTCGGAAGTAATAGTTATGCAGAATTGCAAAATTTGTACGAGACAACCGTATTTTAGTCTAATTGATGGGGTCCTGATTGGCCCGCCTTTTCGAAAAAAAATCTAATGTGAACTTAGAGCCAAAAAGGCTAGAGACCCCTGCTTTAGAATATACGCTTCGGATTCTCCCAAACTGTGGAGTTTGAGCCAAAGAAATTGCACCCTCATAAAAGTACATGAGCAGAGAAATTAAAGACAGAGGCTGAGATTAGAAAATTACCGAAAAAGGCAGACAGCTTGGAGGAGGGAACATGGGGTGGAAATAGACGATAGGAGGAAAAGGGACGAAGGGATGAAAAGACGGCGCAAAGGCGGGCCTTGGAGATAAGAGGGTGGTCGAGCAAAGAGAATGAGTGTAAGGGTGGGGAAGGACGTAATTAGGAAACGACTGCGGGGGTCAGTTCAAGGAGAACGAATGAGGGAAGGAAAGAAGATCAGTGTAAGAAGAATAAATCAACATAAGACTAAAGAAAAGGCAGGAAACGTGTTAGGTTCAAATAGCAGAAAAAGTCCATTTCGAATAAAGAATGACCGTGAATGAAAGGAGCTAAGTTTTATTTTTAAAGCCGTTTCGGAGTCTAAAATAAAATTAAAGGGTCTCTTCTTTAGTTAATACTCGAAAATGAAATTTCTTTTTTAAATTAAAGCTCATATTAACTTAAATTCTAATTAACTCATATCATAAAATGAAGAGAACGAGAATATTTTCATTTTAGTAGAAAAAAAGCTGCAAGTAATTTATATTTCGGCTATCATATCTTCCATGCACCATAGCCTATTGGCTGAGTCGCAGAAAAATTCAGCTAAGAAATTAGCTTGCATTCCTTATGATCAGGGTCTGATTTCTATTAATAAAAAACAAATGCGGAATAGACATGCCTGTGAAAATAAAATACAGTGTTAATATCTCCAATTTCATCAGAAAAATCTCAACTAGATCTTATATCTTAGAATATATCATCCATATCTTTCATAATAAAAAACAATACTATTTTTCTTGGGTTGTGAACTTTTTCCATCGTCATTGATACAATAGCAAGCGGTACGGACATCATTTCTCGGTAACTTCTGGACTTAAATAATTAAGTTAATGGACACATATCATTATAAAAACCAAACTTCAGGATACATTTACTATGCAAAATCCACAGATAAATTTTTTGCGACTAGCTTTGAAGATGGTATTATATCGGAGCTATTCCCGTTCGATTTGTTCAGATTTTTTGGCAGAATTAAATAGTCAATTAGCAGAATACATACTATCCAAATTCGAAACAGCATTCTTTATATACTCCTTGTGTATTCCCATAAAGTTATCAATCAAATCTGAAAAAGAAACTAAGTTCAGTTCTGGGAAGTTTCGGCTTCAGCCGCACTTTAAGCAAAATACTCGTACGGAGAAAAATTATCTCATGAAATATTTTTTGTGAAGAGAAAAACATGATTTCGGGACTAAAGCACTATATTTTAAGAACGAAAAGATTTTCTTCAAAACTGAAATGAGGAGGACCGGATGGCGAGGCAGGAATTTTGATGGTCGGCTAGCTGTAAGAAGAGAAGAGACGACGGAAAGATGGGATTCAGATGAAGAATATAAAAGAACAAAGAGAAAATTTGGAAAGAGGGACGGGGCCAAGAGAGAATGAGCATGAAGAGGGAAATTGTGAGGTCTGGAGAGGAGAAGAGGGAGTGGAGAGGAGAAGAGGGAGTGGAGAGTGATAGGATATGGGGTGGAGAGGTGGAGGAAGGTAAAGGGAGGACAAAGGAACCCCAGAAGGGGATCTCGTGGGATTTAGGAGTGCTCTGGAGGTCTCTCGGAGTACTTCGTGAAAAGAAGGGGTTGGAGCGGAATAACTCCGCCGGGCGAAAAACGGAATTATTTGCATTTCGTTTGTCGCCAAGTTCGAGTGGGAGCTGAGTTAAGGTGTCTATTTATTTTTCTGTGTTAACAAACACGAGCGTAAGCCCGTGGAAGGACACACGTGACCAAGTGAGCTTGCCCTCTGAATTATTTCCGCTACGATCACACCGGTCGTTGTTTGAGAAGTTTCTATTTGTTAAAGATCAATGAATTAGTTACATAATATCGCACGTAATATATTCGAATCATTGGCATTAAAACTTTTAAGTTTTGTATTCCAAAGATGCGATTCTCAATCCGTGCCTTTTATGATTACGAGTTTTTGAAGTCAAAAGTAAAATTTCCTAAGTAGAAAAACTCCTGTCACGCAAAAAACATTACCGTGTCATGTATTACCTATGTTATACATTAAATAATAAATGTTTTTCACCCCAAATTTCTCCAATTTTCTATTATATGTGTTTTGAAGGCTTTTTTTGTTAAAGAAAAATCTTCACTCAGACGCATAGTGACTTTTGAGAGGTGTTTGGCAGAACGCGGTAGGGAAAAACACAGAACACATTAAGGAGCCGACGGAATCGCTATCTGAAAAAGATTGCGAGATTACAACAAAATAATCAGTGATTTATGTGCTATTAACAATGGTAAGCTGGTAACTCAGGAGTTCAAATTGAATTTATTCTGAATAAGTATTACTTTCATTTAGTCATGCATACGAATGAAAACAAGCTTTCAAAAATTTGATGGCATGGTATGTAGAAAATATATTTTTAGAAGAAAGTATTATTGTTTCATTTTGATAGAATTAGATTTCATAAATTTATTTTCCTGGTTTAATCCTTTATATCACGGAAGTGAGATATGGGATTGAAAGAGTTACTTGGGATTTCAAGGTATGTCTTGAATCGTTTCTAAAATAACGAGTTACAGGACCTGATATTGCTTCCTGAGCTACGACTATCTAGCTCACTTCTTCTCCTACAAGAAAAGTCATAGCAATCATCTTATTTCTTTCATTAAATGGGCGAAATTTATTTTATTTTCCTGTTCAGTAACGGATATAGTTTATGTCTATGTGAGTACCCTGCAAACCGCCTTTCGGCGTGTGGCAGGGGGTGCATGCACCATGACTCTATTTCCTTAATCGATTATTTTCGCGTATCGTTCGCGGAAAAAATGATTTCTTGAATCATTGGTTAGTAGCACTAGTTATTTTTCTGATCTTTCTCGCAGTATCGGAACGGCCTATGTAGCATGGTGAACGCATTATATCTGCTACATCATCTCTAAACGTGCTTTCTCTGAATTTATCCAGTAAATTGATCCTTTGTTGAAATCTTCTAACTTCCAAAGATTCCTATCTTGCGTCCTGAAGCATCTGAGTGACGCTCACCGATTTATCGTAGCAATTCTTCACAAAACGTATCGCCATTCGCTGCACCTTTTCTAATTCTCGAATACAACACTTACCGGCAGGGTCCCATACACTACACGCATACTCAAGATGAGGTCTAACTAACGCAAAATAACATCGCTCGCGAACTTTTTCGTCGCTCCGACCGACTATTTTCTTTACCAAGCCGAGTTTTTAAAGTGTTTTTCCGCATATATTATGATTGTGAGTACTCCATGTTAAGTTATTCGTGAGAGTTCCTCCAAGATATTTCACCGATTCTACTGTTAATAAGTTCATCCCACGAAGACTTTACGGATAATCTTTAATAAAAGATTTTCTTTCGAAGAAGTTAACTACTGCACATTTGTCTACATTTAGCTCTAATTGCCAATCATCGCACCTATCATATATTTGCGCTTTGAGCGAAAATTTCAGACTTTTCTGACGCGACAGAAATCCAGGTACGCCAAGAATGATGAAATTTAAGAATTTCTTAGAACCTTTAAAATTAAAAAAATAAATTAATACATATTATTATTATTTAATGGTATTATAATAAGTGAAATATTTAAAGATGAAATTGTTATATCAGTGGAAAATTTAGATTAATAATTATCTTTACTGCTTGAGGCATGAATCAATTGAATAATAGTGTAATAAAATGGTAATATATTTTAGGTTAAACTTTGGAGGAAACTGTACTGCACTGAAGAAAATTAACAAAAATTAAATGAGAAATTACACAACACAGGTTACAGTAATAAAGCGCAAAAAGGAGGCGTAATGTTATTCCTAATAAGTCTTAATAAAATAATTGAAATATGTTTAGTTTTCGTGAGGAATATCAAACAAATTAAGAAGTAGTGGTAGTATTGTTAAAAGTGCTTCGACAGCTTAGGTCATTTCGCACGTAGACCCCCACCGGGTATCTAACCCGGTACCGGTTTCACTGAAGTCGAACGCGTTGCCAACTTGGCTATCGGAAGAGGGAAATTAAGAAGGTTACCACTGATTCAGGATTCCTGGGTTTAACTATTATCGTCTCGTTGTTTTCCAAATAATACAGAATTATATATGATAGATAACAACAGACATTTTCTATGCATCTCAGGATGTTTCATTACTACTAGAATTATATTTCTCTATCTCAGTAGATAAATACAGTGAAAAATCGTAGTTTCTTCGTTTTTACGTAATAATCCTTCAAACCAGATGTAAAGAGGAATCTTGCGTCGCAGTATTCAGTTCAGAGAGATTCTTTCTGGGCTTATTCAAGTCTACACTGTCACCTTCTATAACTTTGAGGCAGAGATCTAGGCTGCATTATGTCATTTTTGAGTATAACGTAGGCAGACCTCCGGAGACTGGCCTACATAATGGATCAAATCTGGAAACACACGATAGAATAGAATGAGACATTTGGAATGATAGAATGAGACATTTCGAACCGAAAGGCTAGAAAAAGGGGGAGAATGGGGAATTGATAATTTCCCATAAGGGCCGAACGTATGAGAAAGGGGGATAAAGTGGACCTATCCCTAATCCCACTCCCTTTAAAGGATGGGTAGAGAACTTATATAATGTGATGGCGTTGGTCGTTTAATGGGGAGGGCAGGTGGAAGTGGCATTATGTGCAGAGAGGGTTGGGTTGTAGCGGGTGGAGAGATAGGTGTCCCCGAGTATTCCTGGAACGGTGGGAGAGGGAGAGAACACGTTTCCATGGGAATGGCCTCCGCTGCATATTGTTTTAGGGAGTCGGGTTCAAATGGTATTTGTGTTGGGGAGGAGGGTATACCAGACCTTTTGTGCGATGTTTGGTGTTAGCAATGAGTAAAAGGGCCTCGCGTTTTGGGAGGTGTTACCCGCATGCGCGGGTTAAACTGCGACCAGAGACAGGAAAGGAGAGAGGATGGCGAAGAGGAGCAATAAATCGACGTAATTGCGGGGAGAAATGGGCCAAAATGGCGGAATCAAGAAGAAACCGGTAGTGTGGGGAAGTTTGGGCTTCGGGGAAAACGGACGAGGACATTTCTCATAAAGAGAGATGGAAGAAAGCGAGATGTTTGCGTTGAATTAATATAAATTGAGGGCTCAAAGGAGATTGCGAAAAGCAGGAAAAGCGAGAAAGGCGCAAATAAGAGAGAGAGAGAGGAGAATGAATTGTCTGCGGTTTTATTCGGATTAATGTAAAGAGATTTGGCTTAATGGAAATGAACCAGGAAAATGATATTTCAAACGAAGCGGTACAAATTCATTATACACGAATTAATTACGGGAACAGCAGAGTAATTCCGAGTCAAACGTATGCTTTATCGGCATTGATGATAAAAAGCAATACATTAATACATACAAATCTCAGGGGAAGGAGAAAAATAACGTAGCAGTGAAAAAATAACCATCTAGATTGAAGGGAATGTTAGAGCAAGCTCCGGTATAGAAAAGGAGAGTAACAGACCTAATGACATGTTACTCATCTTGCAATATATTATATAAGTGGAGTGCCGCTGGTGGAAAAATGTAACAGGGGTCATAAAATCCAAAAACCATCAAAAACGGGATAGTCGAGCCTTACGCGCGTTTCACACTCAAAGAGTGTATCTTCAGAGGCGAGAAAAGTGACACTTTTCTCGCCTCTTTTTGGATTTTGTGACCCCTGTTAATATATTATATAAAATGAAAAAAATTATAAATGTAGTTATTAAGTAGTTTTTCTAGTTATTTAGTTAAGTTTCGCACTAGTGAAATCTGTATGTCTAATATTTATTCTCTAAACGATACGGTCAAATAGTATCTAGATGGATTTTCACAAAGAAAACAAAACAAATTCTCTTATAAGATTTCCTGGACAGTATTGGAATATTTAGTCATATAGGTGTTGCAAAACGTTTGTGCCTCAGATGTTGGCATCATATTATAATGAAAGTAGAAGAATTCCTAATTTGTCATGGTTTTACGCCGAGAAGTTTGGAAACATAAATAATGAAAATATCCACAAAAGAAAAATGTAATTTTCGCAAATATATCGCTTTTAAATAGAGATATTAAAAATTTAGAATGTTTTAAGTTCAAAGGAGATTTTGATATAAAAAAGAAAAACTTTGGAAAGCTAGTCGTCTTCTAGAACGTATACAACTTTAAACATTTTTATTAACTTATTGCAGCACGTACAGGAACAAAAAATCGAACAAAGAAAATAGGTATTCATTTTAGGTGCATTGTGAGCATGACTGCTCTATTAACCGTTCCATCATTAAAAGGAAATTATATATAAAATCTATTTAATACATTGGAATATTTCGATAAATAAAGTGATCTATGAAAGTATCAAACTTAAAAATTAAAGAAAACATCAAAGAAACCGACGGAACAGATTTTTATTTCATTTATCGACAAGAAATATTAATTATGGTAGACTTTTTGTTCTAATATTCAACTAATACCAAAAAGCTAAGATACATAACTTAAAATGAGCAAGGTCAGCATAATAAAAATTTCTGACACGTCCGAGATTGTAGTTAGTTGCCGTAAAGGGTCGACTAACGGCAAAAGGAGAAGAGCAGGAAGAGACCAAATAACACGCATGGCGAATTACATTGAATTCGTGATAATGGAAGTAAATGGTAACGAGAAGTTAAACCCTGAATATTAAAGAGGATATAATTTTACGTAGCATTGTTTTGAGATGGCATCATAAGCATTAGCGACGGGAAATTCAAACCGTAAAGAATTTATCGTCTTTCCGATACGTACAATATGAGATTTGTGAAAATAATCTACCAGAGGTAATGTCTAGGATCTGAATTCCGTCTCAACTCATTTTCAAATTTTGTCGACGAGAGATTAGATATAGAGACGAGAGATATTTCTTTAATGTAATTATTCTCCTTAATGAGAAGATTTTTACGTTCTATGGCGATCAAAAAATACGGTCTTTTAAGTTTTCGTAATTTAATTTGAGTTTACCCAGTAATTAATTATTTGTTTCTCATTCATAGATTTCACTCCGTTCGATGACTTAATAAATCACCGCAAGAAATTTATATGCTATTATTTTGTAGCTTAGAAACCGTAGCTAACTATTCCTGATATCATGTCCATAAATACCATTTTTATATCGCATTCAATACGGTAAATTTTATACAAAGAAAAGGCATATTTATAAACTATAGGTAGGTGGCCCTAATTAACGATAAGGACTTTTACCTTGAAATGAAGATTCTCAAACTCCCTAAAAATTAGACTATTTCGGTATAATTCGAAAAGATCGTGTACGGTCGAAGAGCTGGAACCTATAATCACTATCTTTCCAACCTTATCTTATATCTGATGGCTATTAATATTTTACGCATATAATCTCGTACATTGCGATTCAAGCTTACATGAAATCACAGCAAGTAAAGAGTAAATAAAGTGTAATCATTAATAGTATTACAGAAGTATAACCAATGTATGAAGGACGGAAAATATGAAAAATAATTCTTACCTATTGTGAAGTAAAAGGAAACACTACTTGATCATTTGGTTTCATGCGCACACTGTAACTTCGCGATCTAACCCTCGAAAAATGATCTTCATTAGTTCAAATCTGACTCTAAGTATCACGAGATTTGCAGAAATTATGAAGTAAGCGAGAAATAATAACACGTGAGCAAAATGGAAACTGTGTGATGCGAACGAAAGTATTCCTGTCTGTTTCCCCCACGTGAGAAATCCAAAACTTTCCTTCTTGCAATTTACCACCCATTTCTCCCTTAACGAAACAAGAAAATAACACGAAAAGTTTCTTTTTTCAAACTCCAGCCGCGGCTTTTTTGTTATGGTGAGCACGTAACTGCGACGGCGGCAAATGGTGGATTTTTGTATATTCAGCGGCGGAGGGGGAGACCACTGTGCGTTGAAACGGCGGTGGCGGGAGATGGGGGCTGAGGATATCACGTGCTTGTGGCGGGGAAGGGTAAGGTGGTAGCTTTTTCGGGGGCTAAATAATGGAGGGCCGCCGGGGATGTTGGGTGATTGATTCGTTGCGATATGGTGTCACACGAAGGGAAGGGCGAATATCGAACCAAATTCCGTATACATTTAGGGGCATAGGGTTTTTCGCCGTGGATTTTAAGTACCGCACTGCATTCCCCAATTGCGAGCCTGATTTAATAATATGTCCAAATAGACGATTTAGGCTGTTTACATTGTCTCCTTTGTTTTCCCAAATTAACATCGCTCGATGCGTTTAACGGGAAACGTCAATTGGGGTTCATTATGCTCCAGTGACTCTTACTAAAGCCTCTGTGCTCCTTCAATTACGGACATGCCTTACCGCGAGGGACTCTAAGTAGGGCTTTGACCTTTCATACGAAATAGTTTAGGCTATCCCAAGAAAAACCTTAATGTTAGTTACTGGGATGGAATAAGTAATGTCCTTTCTTATATGTGTTATGCTCACTGAGGGGAAAAGGTAATTTAGCCGTCAAGTCGGCCCACTAAATCATTAAACATAACTCAGGTATATGGCATTTACTTTGAATTCCAAGCTCTGACTTAGAAAATTCATCATAAATTCAGAATAAATAGTATATCGAAAATTTTCTCGAAGTCCCAACTGTAAATTTCGATTGAGATACCAAAGGTATGTCAAGGTATCAAAGGTTACGTCACGTACCTTAAACGATATTATTACTAGGAAATACATTTAAGGGAGTTTCAATAATAGTTTTGGAAATTCTGACTAGATTGATTCAACTGACCGTTTTAAGGAGTTACAAGGAAACAAATTATGGCTGAGGTTGATTTCGGTTTTATCATTTAGACGAAGCCACAAAAGTTGTTAAAATAAATTATAAAGTAACCAATTACCATTGAAATTACGCCAAGAAATGAAGAAATTGATAATTTTTATATCTTTTTCAGTAATCATTAAAAAATAATATTAAGATAAATTATTATTTGTTAACTTAATCATTTTGAAGTTGCATCAGATCTCCCAAACGATTCAAAGTCACTTCTAGGCAGGCAAGCCTGTATCATATTTATAAACTTTTCATTAGTAAACTGAGTAGATATTAAAGCAAGAATAATTACGGTTTAAATAGTTATGCTCGATTTTCGAGACGTGTCAACGTATGCTAACTGAATTTTTCTGTGATCTTCATTACTAATATTAGCTTTGTTATAGCGTAAAATCAATCTATTGTTTCCATAGATACTTTTTCACGGGAGGTTTGAAAAATATATTAATTTACAACATTTAAATGTTATTGTCGTTTCGATGTCTATTATTAATATTTGACCCTTTATTAGTGAGGTTAGGTACAAGTGTGCTTCTTTTCCATCTAACCTCGTATGTTATTTTATATCAATATTTGTCATAAAAATACCTAAAAAACAAATTAAATAATTGTTTTTTGGTATTCTCTTATTATTTAAAATATCTGGCAATCCAACCTTTTTAAGGGGTTTAACGTATAAAATACCACTGTAGGGTTTGTAAGGGTTGCAGAGAATCGACATAAACATTTTACTAACGTGTTTCATGTTGAAAAGAACTTTCATTCATGGCTTAATTCCACACAATGGAACTTGAGAAAACATGAAGAGATTATAATCTCCGTACGCGGGAGAATCCACGCACGCTCGAGCCAGTCTTTGGAGCAGTTTCAATTTCTCGTCAAGAGGTGAGGAAAGCCTCCCAAAATGAGGGTTACGTTCGGTGAAAGTAATATTATCGGAGAGTATACGAAAATTTCTCATTCTCGTCTTCCACTCTCCTCCAACGCCCCCTCACGGGGATTTTTAAAATTCTGCCCCACCTGTCTCATGCCACTTTTATTAATCCATCTCCTTCACTCCCAACAGGGATGCCAACCTTACGTTTTCAATCCGCTCACGAAATCGCTGCGATTCGTCTCGTTCGTTCTCACTCCCCATCATCGGATCAGTCGATACGGGTTTTGGAGGGAGTTGGGGATTCGAGAGTGCCTTCATCTCGTAGCATTCACCGGCTACATCTACCGCGGAATGACAGATATGAAGTGGTTTCTGTGTGTAGAACGTTTCCCGATAATGGCCCGAGAAATTCCCTTCCTCAAGGAAATTTAAGATTTCGCTCAGCTTCCGTAACAGTGAAATTTTCGGAAATTCATTCGTTCCCCAAGGAGTTTTCGAGATCGTCGACAAACCCCCACTGCTGAATGTTGTTTCTGATCGTTTACACAGAGCTGATTTCATTCTGAAGTTTTCAATGGATTACTTTATCGGAAATACCCTATAGGAATCGAATGCAACGGGATGGAGCTTCGAAAAATCTAAGACTTACAATGGTACTGGTGAAACGATTTACCATTTATTTTGTTACGTGACGCATTCCGAAATCACTGATTTATTATCTTAGCCGTAGGAATAATTTCCAACCGGACTTGAAACCGGGCCCTTGAGGTTCTAGCACTAGCACGCTAACAACACCTCCACCACGGCCGGTAATAATGATTATGAGGAATGATAAGCACATATAACGCATTTCTCATCGTCACGCACGGTAACCATTACAAACACAGCACTACTTTTCTCTTTTCATACTACGGGGACTACGTAGAGAGATTTGCTTCAAGAATGGAAGCGTGAGAATGGTGAGAAGCTGTATTAAAATAGGTAAACTGTGTTTATAAATCATATTCTTTCAAATCCTTTCAGTTAATATCCGTAGAAAATCCGTAAAAATTCTGAATAGACAAACAATTGTTAGCTGTATACACTAAACTGTATCGTTAGAATATTTTCAAGTAAGTTCATCGTTTGAAATATTTTTTGATAAAGGAATTTTATCGTTCAGTTTGGCAGTTATACATATCTTTAGATTAGAAGCAGTTGTCACGAAATGTTTTGAAATAGTGTTAGAATTTTATGGATTGTTCTCGGGAAAGACTTCCGTCGCAAAGGAGCTGTCTCAAAATTTTTCATTTCCTCACCTCACCCTGGTCATTTTCCGAAGAGCGAAAAGATAATAACTAATACTCAGTGACAACATCTGCTTACTGAACTAATAATTTGGTAGCAGTAGACTTAAGGGTCCCCAAGGTGTGTTTCACAAAGATAAAATTTTGCACGGATTACAAAAAAAGAAAATCCGTTGGGAACCTCTCGTGCTCTGGGCGGCTTGAATATTCCACCCGCGCTCGCGTTGCACATCAAAGGATAGCTGGAGTCAACAGGAGTGCAAGTATCGTATGACCAGCTCAAAATAGGCAGAAATGAAAGGAAGGAATGTTCTCTATCGCGTGCTGCCGGCTCGTTCTTAACGGTCGCTAGACGCCCGAATTGATTCGGAGACATTTTCAGGCGCATTCAGAAAGGGCGTAAACAGTGCCTAGCGGTAGGGGGGAGAAAAAGCTCTCTCAAATAATGAATCGAATGGGCGGTTTCTGCTAAAGGGAGCGAAGGATTTACGCAGGACGTCCGGAGGAAAATGGAATCAAAGACAGGTGGAGTAAAAGGAAAAAAGATGAACCGTTAAGGTAACTAACCTGCTTCATATTTACCAGGTTGAATGAAGGCCAAGGCAACTGACAAACGTTGAAAAATGTTGGAAAAAGAATAAATTCCTCTTTTATATATATACTATCAGTCAATATTGTTGGTTTTTTTCTGTATGAGTGTCTTTCTTCTTTAGGAAGTAACTTATGTTTACACTTGCACTTGTAAGGAGTAAAACTACGACTGAGGGATGTTTTGCGTTATACATGTAATTCTGGGTTAATACATAATTAATTGTATTGAACGAAAAATAATATAAACGATATGAAATGATAATGGAGTCATCGCTAAATCTTGTGAGACTAAATTATGTATTTTAGAAAAACCCTTTTAGTTTATTTTTCTTCACTCCTCCAATATTTCCCTTAAGACGTTTTTTGTCTCCTTTTTCGAAAGGATTCGCGGTGGTTATCAAAGAGCATCTAACTAGCATTTCCTGATTTTCGAGTGCCGAGAGGGTATTTGCTAACTAAATGACTATCATACTCACTGTTCAATTATTATTATTATTATTGTAATATTTTCTAGCCGAATTTGATCATTCATCACTATTCATCAATATATTCATCCAGCGTTAGAAATTTCGTAATAGGTTAAGTCCCCGAATGCCGCAAAGGAAGCATGAGCCATTCAAAACGTTTGCGAACATGATGAAAACCTAATATTTTTTGTCAATTCAAGAGAATCCGATGTACTACATTTACCAGCAAAATATATTCTGTTAAAAAATTCCACTTATCATATTTGAAGAGAAATTTTGTGTATATGCGTATTAAAATAACCATATGAAAAATATAAAAAAAATTTCATTTACAAAATATATATCGCTACTATCAGCATATTACCTACCAGCATAACATAAAAGTTAATGGCATTTTTAACACTAGAACAAAAATTAATCTGCTACTTTTACTGCGTCATTAAATGGAAATTTGGGAAAATAGGAATAACGCTTTGGCCTATGCACTAGAAAATAATTAATATTCTTCCATCAGTGAAATATTAAATCTATGCTTCCATTCCATGAGAAAACAGTATGCGCATTGAGGCATTTTATATGGGGTGATAGATTTGAACAAAGAGAGCGCAGATCTGGTGCAGCTATGGAGATTTAAGTGTTTAGCGTAGTGACTTGGAGAGAGAAGCATTGAAGGCAAATGAATGGAGCGCTCTGGGGTCAAAGGGGAGCGGATTAAAGTTTCCTCCTGGAGTAGGATTACGAGATTACGCGGAATTTGCGTTCACTCTTTCACTGCCTTTACCGTAATTTCCGCCGGTGTCTTTCTAATCCCATGGTTTTATCGTACAACGATATATTTTGGTCAAGGGAGCATATTTTAGGCCGCGTAGCGAAATTCTGCGTGCCACCGCTGTAATATGCTTCAGCAACCGCATAGCAACAATGGATTAGTTACAATATATCGATTAGAAAGATCGATATGCTAGAGAGAATGGCTGACGTGCAAACATTGAAAAGAAAACCAAAAGCTGGATTTCGAGAGAGAGCGAAAATATCACAAATACATTAGAATGAATAGATAGAAGTTGCCCATGTAATTTAACTTATATGAATTTTATCAGTATTGCCGATATCTGTACCGTTTCAGCGAGATCATCTACCATGTTCTTCTACTCACAGCTCGACTCCTCGAAGGTATTGCCCATATAGGTTAAACATTCATTCAGTACCGAATCTATAAATCTTACATTAGTCTAACTTAGAAAGTATGTGGTTTTTCTAAGATAAGTAGAGAATAAATAAGGATTTAAATGAACGTGTTTGAAATTAGCCATTTGAATTAGTAAGAAATCAGTGTCGTTTTTCATGCGTGAGTGGAAGTGTACTACTACATCTAATAAATGAAAATAAGACAATGAAAAGTCGAAATTTTACAAAACACAAAATTTATTGCAAGACGACCACGGTTAAGGTCATATCTGATGATGACTCGAGGAGCCGTTCGTCTTTGCAGTTAATTTTGTGGTTTGTAAAAGTCCGACTTTTAATTTTTCCTTCATAGAGTCCTACCATGAAGTCACGATAGGAGCAGATGTTTAAAAAATAAGGTAGTTATTCTTCATCCCTGGTACTTAAAAAAGGGGAATAAGCTTTGAGGAATTTGTAAGTGAATGGTTTGGTGAAGACTGTATTTAGAAGTGGATACAATTACACCATTCATACAGTGGATTAGTTGCTTTGAGCTGCTCCAGATCATCCTATTTCCCGCTAATGTCTTCCTTCATGATTTCTATCGTTAGCTCTACCTCCTGCTTGTCATAATTTTCCATATTAATTCTTCCTACCAATACTCATCAGGTGAATTCCGAAACTTAGTGTGTACACGATTACTTTTCTTTCACCTTCTATCGATAATTTCTCTTTCTATTCGCTTTTTTCTGTTGGATAACCGGTTCCGGAAACGATGACCCTTAGTTAAAAATGCTTGTCCTGGACGAATGTCACCATTGAATTTGACTCGTCAGCATCGAGGTTGACTTATTTGTTTCGTTTACTTTTGCAAAAGGTTGTTAACGCACGACAAGCAAACACAGCTGCCCCATTCAGTTGCCGAGCAGGATTTTTCTCGGTTCAGATGCGTTGGAAATGGTAGGAATTAAGAGTTGGCTGGTTGGATGTGCACCGGTGTGGAAGGCAAGAGACGCCGTGATGGATGGCCATATTGCCACAAGGGGAGTTTGTTAGGATGAAATTACAGAAACGAATCGATAAACATCCTTGAAACAGAAATGGTGGAAATATAAAGAACGAGAGTCACGAATGAGCGTGATATTGGTCGCTCGGGAAAATTTCGGCGTCGTTCGATAGTGATTTTATTTGATAATAGGATACGCGATGCGTTTTATACTCGGAAAATTATACGCTCGAAACGGATCCATCGTTTCCATGGTATTTCTAGCGATTCGGAATTTATGAGTAATTTTAATAATATCTACAATGAAGATCGATTCGGCTCCGAATGGTAGCGCTCTTTGTTTTGAATGCACAGTTTCAGTTTCATGACGACTGCTACTGTAAACATGACCTTTTTGCGAAAGGTCAACGCCCCTCAATCGAAAGAGCAATGGATTATCGAATCGTTGCTTCTTACACGCTATGTGTAATGACAAAATTATCTTAGAATATTTATAACTGTAGGTGGTTTTTCTTGATGCAGTTCAATATTCGCATTATTCGTTGAGCGGCT
This sequence comes from Ladona fulva, assembly GCA_000376725.2. NCBI lineage: Eukaryota > Metazoa > Arthropoda > Insecta > Odonata > Libellulidae > Ladona > Ladona fulva. The sequence goes on along the minus strand of KZ308138.1, from coordinate 2,624,209 downwards.
TAAAAAAATAATCCGAGAAATACCGAGGATGTCAGTTAAGATTATAAGTTAAATCTTCATTAATGTGATTAAAAATTTCTAATGCTCACATGAATTATTTTATTTTGTCATCACTTTAAAAATTTTATTTATTCTGATGTGTAAAGCCATACAATAAATAAATAAATGCTCACATATAATTTTCTTACTTCTCTAAATTTTATACAGATTACCAAGTCACATGATAAAAATTTAATCGAAAATTATTTCAAGCAAATACCTAGAAGAATCCAAAAGAATGTTAATAATAAAATAAGAGGATAAAATTAGAAATATTTTCTACGTATTTCCGGAGTATCTTTAGAAATTTTTCGGAAAGTAGTCTCTCACGCAGTATTTAAGTAGCATCATAGCCTATAATACTTATCTCCTTCGTAAAAAGAGACAGATCAAATGTTAGAATCAATATATTCCGGAAATTTAACTAGGCAAAATTATTAAAGCGAGAGCTTTTTTCTTAGTCGTCTGAATTTAAGAACCCAGTAGTAAAAATGTGTTAGAGTAACAAATTTTGGTTTCAATAATAGATATTATAAGCTAAAACTATGACTAACTCAACTCAGAAAACAGTATAGTATTGTAAAAACGAGGTTTTCTAGAGAGTTATTAATTGATAATTCGATTTCCAATTTACGTATCGTGTAAATGTCTTGTTTATTTAGTGGTAGATTCAGGTAAGTGAGATTGTAGCGGTCACAGTCCTTAAGCACGATAATGGAGTGGTTTACCTCAATACTACGGTCAGAATGCGGCGGATTAATTACGAATGTCACGTGCTCGTTCCCCTCCAAAGCGGTTAAACCTCTTAATTAATCGGTTTATTCGTGTCCTAAAGACCCCATGCATTTGAGGTAAAGAATGGAGAAAACAAAGCACTTGCTATTTCCAGAAATTAACCTGGTGGCTGAGACAATCTCTCACTAATTGCAAAAGGCACTTGTACTTACCTCCAATATGACTACCAAAAACTGTTAGCCTTAACGAAGTCCATCCGGTTGTCGTCTTGAATATAAAGAGACTCTGTAACTCTTTCTTTGAGCCATTCCCATCCCTTACGATTGTTAGTTTCACTTAGATGCCGTTATTCCTAAAAAATGACAGATAATTGCTATCGCTGAAGTTATACTCCTTTTCAGTAGTAATATAAGGATTATTTCTTCTCAATTTTTGCCGAAAAAACGAATAAACTCTTTTATATGCGAATCAACTCAAACCGTGATACTGGGACTGATTTCCTTGAGTACTATTAAAGGGTTGATGTACTATGATATATCAGACGGTTGTTTAGTTTTTTGGTATTAAGTATTTTTTTATTCATGATATATATTCTGTTACGTTTGATTTTAGTTTTTTATGCTACATGGAGACTCAACCTGTATTTGATGTATCTCGCGATCAGTAATAATACTCTCTCTTGTATCATTCTCTCATTGCTGTGGTTGCGCTATTTTTTTACATTCTGACCTCTTTAGATTTACATCGACATCATAGGAATGCATGCTGGACCATTCGGGATTTTTCATATGATTATGTTTCTGCATATTTCAAAATCTAGTTGCAACATGAACTTCATGAGCTTATTTTGAAGGTAATTATTATTCAAAATGCGCCTGCTTCTTTTCGTTTGTATATTTTTATTCGAAGTTTGGAATAGCACGAAAGTGCTGAAAAAATTGCGCTTACTCTCACAAATGTTTGAAAATTATTTCCGAAATATGTTTTCTTCACCTCAAAGGATATTTTGTAGCTCCAACTAATATACCATGGTAGTTATGCGATGATTTATACCAGGCCTGCAAAACATACAAGAATCGAAGGGCCACATGGATAGTACGATAAACTGTTGCGGGCACTAGATAAACAATTTTGGGAAAATTAAGGTATTTATAAAATTGGCAAAGAATACTTATTTAAATAAAATAATACTAAATCTTCCGGAGAATTTGAAATTCCAAGATGTGGATGCTATAATGTGGGCGGAAAAGTAAAAAATGTACGTTAATTTTCGAAAATTTCCTACCGATAAAAGAATGTAACATTAATGAAGATGATAAGTAGCAGGGGTATTTATAGGGAAATTTTATGGAATCGGAAATTTTTCCAGGTTTAAAAAAATCTTCTTTATCGCATGTCTGAAGAGGGAGTTTTATTTTTTGTAATTTGGAATTAGATGAGAGGTGGGTAAGCTTAAAATTTACTCAAATATCTAATTTTCGAATACTGCCAGTAATTTTCGAAATTTAAATAATTCCCAATTTTTAAAAATAATGTTAACTTTCAAAACTTATTGCGGGTTGCAGGGCGAATCCTAGTGGTCCACACCCGGCTCGCAGGCCGTATTTTGTTCAGGCTTGTTCTAAGCTTTTAAAAGGAATAGGTACACTGTTACTTGGCTGTTGTAGGTAGAGCTACTTCAAACTATCATATACTGCATAATTGTGAATATTGGTATGATATTTAAATTACTTTTTGCGTCAGATTAGGGTTGTAGGTTCAAGAAGAAACTTTGGAGACACACGAGGAGTTCTATTTGCCGGCTGCTCCACCCAACGTACGGCTTAGGAGTTTTTATTAAACCATTAATTAAATAACACTTATAATTTTCTTTCCTAGTCAAATTCTTGAGCCCAAAAAGTTTTATTAAGTTATGATTCACAGCGCTCCTTTAATTTTTAATATCTTATTGTTTTCTCATTTGAAGCTCGGCTCCTTCATAAGTAAAAATTTCAGGTTATGACCACTGTGGACAACAGTAAAGGCAACCCAGAATACCACCCGGACCGAGTAATTAACTCGAATTTTCTGATAGTGATCCCTTCGCTCCCTAATGCATCCTATGTCGTGGAGGCATCACTTTGGTTAAAACTATTCCCTAGGCATTGCACTACGGCAATGTGCGATTAACTCTCTCGTGACCAAAGGGAGATGTTCGAACGACACGAATATTCCAGTCCGTTCACTCCCAACGCACATACCTTCTCCTTTGAGTGAACAAAAGCGGCCTCAAACAGCTTTTCCTCGCACCCAGCATGCACTGCCCTAACAACCCCTTGCAAAACACCCTTCACTTTGCCCACCTAATTCCGCTCCGTCCCCCCCTCGCGGTGCCGAAAAAACAAATGCCCTACAACGTCCGCTCTAATGAGAGCCGGAATTATTTACGGCCAATCCCATTTCAATGGATGAGATAGGGCGGGAGAGGCAAGATGGGTTTTTTAGTGAGAGGGGGCGTTGGCAAAAAGGGCGGAATGAGAAAAAATGAGGGATGAGCCGCTATCTGAGGAAGGAGATAGAGGAATGCGTGGGAAAAGGGAGTGGAAATGGCTCAGTAGAAAGGGGAGATAAGGGATGGAGGGTGGGTGGGCGTGGAAAAAAGCCGATATATGGGATGCATGTGTTGGGGGATGACAGGCGGGGATGAAACACAGGCGGCGGTCATCGGAGGTTGGAGTCGAGAGGGTGGAGGGGGATGAAGAGAGGAAAGCAAAGGGTTTAGCGTATCGAATCAAGATTCCACTGCGTGGAGGCTAGGGGAAAAATTCCTTTCGTCATCACAATTTACAGGACATCACTGAAACGGACAATTTTTCGCGAATTTTCAGCGTTAAATACAAGTGTCTTTTCCAGAATATAGAATGGGAAAGAAGAAGGAGAATTTGATTGTGGGTCGCCCACGAAGTTGTTGGTGTCCTATCCAGCAAATCCTAGTTTCCATGCTCGAATTCTAGGTTGTTCCTTGCCAAAGCAATGGTTGGCTGGTCTTCTTTTCCTATCTTTGATTGAGGCACTGTTTACACTGAATGTTAATTCATAAAAGGTAACGGAGCCGACCTGTATTTATGCTTTCTGTATTTATAGAACGGTGAAAAAAATGTTATTAGAAGTGATTTCAACCCACAAAATTTCCCTTGTGGCCACTACTAATGGTCGATTTATTAAAATAGCCGAAACAATTAATTATTATTTACGACTTGAAAACACCCATATTTATATTTTAATTTACGATTTCATCCAAAGCCATTCGAAAAGAGAATTTTGCAAAAGTATTGTTTATAACTCGGTTCTTCTTGACTTAACACTTATCTGACGTTAACCAATACAACTTAAGGTTGCAGATTAAAAATATATATTTATACGAAAAAAATCTCTTATACTTCCCTTTTCACATGAATATATTAACCTCGTTCTTTTGAATACTTCTCCATACTTATGCATTCTTCGGTAGTTAACACGGCACAATTATTCATCGTTGTATGCACGAATGTGGCACGATCAAAAAGTCATGTGATTGTTTCGATTTCTCCGCTTTAGTTATACCTCAAGCTTCAGCGGAATTAGCTACGGATGTAAAAGCGAACAAAAAGCCGTTCGTATAAACGCCTCTGCTGTAAAGTTGACTCTCAGAATAAAGCACTGAAAACTGGGACAAATCCCTGGGATTCCGGGATATCAGGGAACCCAAGACGAGGCAGGCGGAAAAAAATCCCATGCATGGATTGTATAAATGATGATGGTAGTGAAGGTTCTCGTGAGGCAGAATACCTTTTTGGTTGGAAAATGCGCGGCTAAAGAAGGGTTTAGGGGTGGCAAGGGAAGGATTAGTGGGATATTCGGATGAAAAGAGATGGGCAAAATAGGTGTGGGAATGGAGGGAAGTTGCGGATTGGATACAAGGTGAAATGGGTATAGAAGATGCCCTTTTCGCTTTCCAAACGGCTGCTATTTGACATGCATGTACTATTACTGGTTTTATGAAATAAGGACATGGTGAGGATTGTGGAGGCAAAAAGAATGCCGAACGTTTTTAATGCATGCGAAATTAAAAGGGGTGGATGTAAGGCTGGAAGTTGAAATTCCAATGTAATTCCAATTCGGCGTATGGTGCACATTTCCACTTGTTTTTTTAAATGCTAGGTAATTTTATCTTCAAGAGGAATGAGTAAAAAATACTGTGTTTTTACAAAGGAATTCATGCGCGATGAATAGCAGATGTTCAAAACAAAAGTAACGCTTATTTATGATTTAATCACGTCGTTAACACATGCGTCATCGCGATGAAACTTCCCAAATATTCAGTTTGAGAAATGTGTTGCGAGAATTCCTTTCCAAGAGCGACGAGTAGTAGGGTCGGAAAACAAATTGGAGGAATTTCTCGTAAAATGATTGAGAGAGAGAGATGGCTACACCTTTAACTCTACATAGATTCATTTCACCTGTCTATAATGATTCAGTTAATCGGATATAACGAAATTCAGATGGGCGACTTTCAATAAAGTATTTTTCTTACTCTCCTTATAGAGAGAGATTATTAATCAATCAGTTAAACAGAATGATAGCAGGAAATAATTACTCGCTTTGAAGCGAAATTATATCCGTAATTGTTTTTCTTCCTTATCAGCTACACATTTTTTATTTTAAGAATATAAAGGACTTACTAATTAGTCTACGTGTGAGGTATGGTTTACTACTTACTGTTTTACTTATAAGAGTACATTTATGAAAAATTTTTTTCGATGTTGAGTTCCAACGAAGTATAATTCGAAGTTTGTGGTATCGCAAAATCGAGTTATTTCATGGTGAAATTTATACTCTAGAAAGATTTTAAATTATGCGCAATTAAAAACTGGTCCTTTTCAATAGATTTCAATAGAGGCTCTGAAAGAAACAATTTACTTCGATTACATTAGGAAACTCGACTTTGAATATGATGTGAGGATAGCACCAATTCATTGTATCTGGAATATCTGGCATTTTAATCATTATATTAAAGACCTGTTCTTGAATGCAATTTTAAGGACGCTTCTGTTCTAAATTTTCTGTTAGAAATCAAAGTATTAATGCAGGTGAATTTTCTTGGCTCTTCTTTAATTTTCCAATCATTATCCCTCCATTACATGCGCTGATGAATTAGTTAATATCTTGTTTTATTGGATATAAATAAATAAAAACCATCACTCTTCCTTAATTACGATTGTAATTCTCCAGTGTCACTCAAGAACCGATATATTCTAATGATTAAAGCAAATTCGCAAAGTTTTCGTTTCTGGCATGAGATATACGTGTAATATTTCTCCGGATTACACGCGCATGGGAAGTTTTAAGAATCCATTCGCACGAGAGACATTTTGCCGCTGGAATTTTTAATCATGTTTTATAGCGGAGGGAGCGAGACTCGACCATCAATTTGATTAAAGATGAATAGAGATCCATTCAATCTCCATGAAATTTTTTATTTTCACGACTGTCATTGTACGAGGAGCTCTTCGTTATATCCGCTCGATAAAAGATGAATCTCTCAAAATTTTGGGTAGGCATAAGAGAAAACACGAGAGAGTACTCCGTTGCTTACTTGAATGAATTACAATTGACTGGCTGTTTACTCACCTTTATCTGGTAAACCCAGAGAGGGGTTTCGGTCCCAGCGGAAAATCCAAGTTCTCCTCCGAAAACGTAAATGGAATCCTTAAAGGCAACGGCAGAATGTTCCTGGAGACATGGCGGGCACTCCCCAGAAGGTTTAAGTTGTTCCCACCGACTATCCGCTGTAGGGAATAAGGAAAATATGATAAGTATTGGAATACCTTGCATAAAATAAGCGAGTTATAATCGATGAAGAACAAACATTAGTAATTCCCTTCTAATACAAATATAGTACATAGATATCACATATCCAAACGTTAGAACTAACTGATAAATGTTGTGGATCGACGAATTCCACGGCACATAAAATCCATCATATAACTAACAAAATAACCATATCAAATAGTATAGTATATCCACATTAAATTTACAAATAAATTTGTAGAATTTTATAAATTAGTAAATTAAATAATGTTCTTAATAAAAGGAAGAAAGGAACACATAGATTGGTGTGAAGAAAATAGACAGATAGCCATTCCGCGATGTCAGTCGGAATAAAATTTGAATTTCATTCAGCTGGATGGAACAGTTACCCTCAATTCTCTTCAACTTCATTTGAAATGCTACGCAATGCCGAGAAAAGAAAATTTCAGATGGAGACGAAATACTTTTCAGCTGACATGGGGATGATTTTGCAGAATATCTTGAGTTACTTTATAATGAAACAGAAGTCACAAAATCCAGAAAACCACCAAAAAAGGTGGTTACACCATAACGATACTAACGCACCGAAAACTTTATCACAAATAACAACATTCCCTTCCGTCGACGAGTTGTCTCAGCGACGAATTGTCCTTCGACCAAATGTCTCAGCGACGAATTGTCCTTCCACCAAATGTCTCAGCGACGAAATGTCCAGCGACGGGTTGTCCCATCGACCAGTTGTCCTTCGACCAACTGCCCCGGAACCAATATATGTTCTTCGAACGATAGGTTACTGGTGAGTGTAACTCCTAGGTATTTATTGTGACGCACAAACTCTAGTAAATATCCTGAAATTTGATATTGAGGGCTAATGGCGCGTAAAATAGGTACTTCTTAACATTCAAATCAAGATTTCAATATTTGAACCAACTTGATGTAACGCTTAAACCCTTCTGTAGAATACTGCTATCTTTTTCTTAGGTTATCTATCTGTGTATGAGTGCCATCGACAAATAATCTAACTTTGCTCCTTACATTATCTACTAGGTCATTTACGAGGTTGTAAATTAGAAAGAAGATCGGCTTTACAACTCTCTGTTGCGATATAGTAAAGGGTTTGCTCTCCTTACAACTTTTCGAAAGAACTAGAGATGTACTGTGCACAGTCAATTTTCAATCAGTTTATTCAATTATGTTGTGTCACTTCATCATCAGGTGACCCAACACCGAACCCATAGTCATTTGAATAAATAAACTGCTTGCTGTACATTCTTATTTCTTTTTGAAATCTACAAATGACGTTTAACCAGATATCGCTTGAAAAAATCAAATAACTCATTTGCAGTTATAGTTCGTATTCAACTTGAAAAGACTTTTTCATTTGTAAAAAAACGGAAGCTTTTAAGGAAGGAGATGAACGTGAATTTTAAATTTCATAAATGAGTGTTAATATATAAGAGATTTGATTTCGCAGCCAGACAACTTAATTCTTGCTTACATATCACTGTGAATGGTATATTTTTGCGATTTTCGTTTGGCTCAGAATAGAGGAATTTAGTGAAATTTACCTTTTTTATTTGCTTGTCTCTCCATGACGTTCATGACTGTGAACACATGGAAGCTGCGGTGAACTGAATGATATTGATGAGTAGTGTACATTTCGGTTACTACATATTGAATGCCATGGAAAATGTTATTCATAAGATAATAGTATTGCTGTTACTTTGACCTTTTCCATTAAGAACGTTCCGGCTTAATGAGGAAAGCAAGGGTAAACTACCTCATTCCTCATCCTGCCTATTGCACCTCATTTTCTTCGAAACATTTCATGAATAATGGTGTACGGAGTTTTCTGATTCCGTCCAGCCTTCTGACTGATAACATAAGAGACAGGATTTAGAGGCATGGCTATCTACGCAAAAAGGACGTATTCTTTATTGTCTTTTATTTCTAATACAAGAGACCTTCAACGCGGGAAACGGGGACAGTTTCACTACGAAATGTTGCCCTCGAGAGAGAAACGGTGCTCCTTAACTATGTAAACCACTAGGGAGCCCTCTCGACCGTCTACCAACCCGTAATGCAGGTATGACTCCCGATGCGTGCATTGGGGTCCATTTTGATTTTTTCCTTTGCGAAAGGGCATAGAGGTGGAGGGAAACTTGCTGTTTGGCGAACTAGGGTGGATGGGAGGGAAGCTTCTTGCCTGGGGCTGTGTGCTCCGGTACACGCATGTAATGTAAAAGGGATTTGGGGTAACCGCGGTGGATGTACCAAGGAGGAAATCGAATCATTGGATGCGGGGAGGAAAATTAGGAAGGAGAAGGAATAGGGGAGCGGTAGTATTTGAAACGGTAAACAAAAGAAGTCAGAAGAACGGAGGGACATGGAGTTAACGCACGGTGGGGTTGGTAATGTCGTGAAGCGAATTCGCATTCATGGAACGGTGAAAGGTGCCTCGGAATTCTGGTTGTTTACTCATGTACACGCGCAAATGCCATGCGTTTTGATGTACACGGTTCCAATTACGGGCCAGCAAGAAAATGCAACTGGTTTAGTTACATTACACAAGGATTTAAAATCTGCCGGTGAGGAAATAAAATACACATCGACATTTTTAAAAGCTATTTTTACATTTCAATATCATGCACGTGAATTTGTGAACGTTTTAATTATAATATACTTTCAACATAGTGCAGGACTATATCGCTTGGTTTCATTTTTGTTTGTGAGGTGGAGGTGGTAAAGCTTCATTCTGGGAACATTTTGAATGTCCTTCGTAAACAAAATCATTATTCATGTCGAAAAAAAATTTCTGGACAGAGGTGGGTATGGTTTTTACACACTATAACCAGGTGTTGACGTGAATTTTAGGCACATTTTTACTCGATATTTCTAATTGACAGTCTTCGGAACCTTCATAGTCAAATATCAAAACACAGTAGAAAGTTTATGCATTTAACTATCCCAGTGATACAATTTGATATTTATTGATAAATAAATCGAGTCTTTTTTCGTTATATTTACATCAAGTTTCGCCATTAACATAGTTCACATTTGGATATGAGCAGGGAGTAAATAAACGAGGAATGGCTTTTAAGATAGATGATGAGCGAAAAGAGAGTGGAAGACAGAAAAATATTTTGTTTAGGGTCGTAGGTGAGATCTTGAGCAAATGGAACATCTCGTAGTTGCGCAGCGATGGAGATGATATTCATTTTAACTCGGTAATCAAGAGAGAGTAACGAAAATTTTGTACATGTTTAATACTGATATATTATATCTCTTGAACTACTCGTATGCATTTAAATACATCCTGTACTGATAAATCCAAAGAGTAACTGTGAAACGAATTTCCGATCGCCATACAGGACCTCCAGCTTTTTGTTAGTTCATAACTTTGAGTGATTAGAATCTCTTACTTAATCATCAAAAACGTCAGCCTCGACAACGAACAGTGACGTTTGATTACTAATTTAATGTTTAATGAGCCGTATCCGTTGGGTGGTTTTCGCGATCGATTTTAAAGCAAATGCGAGGGTTTCAAAAAAGAATGCCCCGTTCGAGCGTGTAATCGATTGCTGCAAAAATATCCGGCGTGGCAAATAGAGGGCGATGTCGCCATGGAAAGAGGCCCTCAAGCCATAGACCTGGGCGTTATCCAAAAAAAACCTGCAGTTTTTGCTCCACGGAACTTGATGGAGAAGGAGACAGCCGAGGGGGATACCCCCCTTTAATCTCCTTCCACCACCGACGCGACCCCTGATCCTGATGATTCAATTCTACACTCCGTGCTGCTTCCTGATTGGCTTGGAGAGTCGCCCACTCTCCCTTCAATCTCCGGATTCCTCAATCCCTAACCTAGAAAAGTACTGTGGGGGAAAACAAATGAACCGTTTTATGGGGAGGAACCTAAATCTGTGGCCTGTTCGATTTTTTTTCGTAAGGGATGCGAATCTCACGGTGGAGGAGGTAAACAGTACCAAAGGCATACACAAAGGAGATCCAAACTATAAAATTTAGGATTCGATTATGCACAAACATGGACGCAGATGTCAAAGATCTTATATGTATCTCTTTCTCTCTTCTAAACATGACGTAATTCTGGCAAGCAATAAGTTATTTTACAAGGTAGAATAGATAATAACCCAGTTTTATTCAATCTATTGTGTTGAGTTTGCGTTAGTAAATCCGTTTTGAGGATGCACTAGTTTTTCGTCGATGTGAAATATATATACATATGTAAAACTCAGTTTTAGTTGCCATTGATCCTAGGATGGAAATACAGGCATTTACTTAAACATAGTTTCGACAACAGAGAAGAGCCTTAAACTAAAATACAGAATATTGAGGAAAAATCACACCTTCTTTCAAGAAAAAAATTTCTACCCATTTTTTCTCCTTTATAAGGCATATTTTAGGTAAGTTTTGAGGATACATAATATATTTAATTTCATTTAATCTAAAAATAATCAAAACGTAAAATTATAACTATGCAAAGGCCTGAAACATTTTACAGCACTTAATGAAGTTGAATGGAGGAACTGCAAAAAAGATTTGATTCAGTCATCATTTAGAGTTAATGAAAGTCGTTGCGACCGTTGCTTCAAGTAATTCATTCACGGGTTTCAAACTAGTGAAATATTTTTTCAAGGATGACGAGGGAAGACAATCCAGTTACTTCAGGGAAATACACAATGAGGATAGTTTTCTGGCATCCTTGTGATGATATCATTATAATATTAGCTGAAAGCTCCTTTTCTCATATTGATGACGATATGATGGATACATTACTCATGTTCAGGTGTACACTATTTCCGATGTCTGCCTACTAAAAACAATCTAAATTTTTTCCTAATATAGTATGAAAATAACTGTGTAGCCATTAATTTCAATTACTGTAGGAAAAAACTAAAAACAGCCAACTTTTAGGAGATATATATTTAAACTTTCATCCAACATAATAAATATATCACGTCCACTATAAAGTTTGTTGTGAGAGAGATAACACATATATAATTGACGTATACGGATTTGTTTTATATATACATTTAGGTACATGAAGTAAATACATTCAAATATACTTACTTATATAAATATAAAATATGTGCGTATATTTTCTTTTCGTCTAAGAGAGAAAATGCAAACTGAGGGAAGTTCTAGAGATGATCAAAGCGGAATTTTTTCCAGTTAATAAAAGAACCGCTGAATGAATTATTTGTTGTGCTTTATGTACAGAAAAGAGCATAATTGAGAAGATTATATTTTCAGAGAAGGATATATCCTTCAAATATGTACAGTGAATTTAGAGAATCGTTTTCTTCGCTCAGAAAAAAAGCGAGAGCGGGTCGGATAATATTTCAGGGCCGAGATGTGTCTCGCTCGAGAAATTTTTAAATTCCCTTTAATTTCCCACACGCATTTCCCTCTCTTCTAAACTCATCAAGCAAAGCATGGAACCAAGTTCCTTTCGCTCAATCGAAGCGCAAAATTGCGGTAATGAGATAAGTTTGATTGGAACGGTAGCGGAGAGTTTGGATCGTCTATGTCCCTCCCTCGTGCGAAGCTCGTAGAATTCTCAAGTTATAAGGACTTTAACCTGTTTTTCGGAAGATATAATATTTGTTTTATTTTAAATATTTAGAGGCCCTTTTTGAAAAGTAATACTTTTATGCGTTTTCTGCAAAATTATAGAAATGTGTCTCCATTAATAGGGGTCGTGCATCTTTTGCGAAGAATATCGCGTTTAGCATTTTTAAGAGCGCAAAAGGATGTATGTGGAATAATGATTGAGCTCAGTAAATCGTAAACGGAAGTATTACGCAAAAAGTCGTGCTCATGGATATATACATTCATATATTTCAATAATGTGCAAATCATATTTCAATATAAAGAAAAGACATTTGAGAAATTTAACAAGTAATAGATTCCGTTTCATATCAGTTGGATATATTTTCACTTCATTAAATAGAGTTGAGTCTGTTGAATGGAAATTTTTCGAGAATTCCTCGAATGATGGATTCAATTTGACACTGAGTCAGTAAACAGGAAATTTCTCTTTTCGGCTAAATATGGGCATAAATGGCTTTCCAAATCACTGGCAGCGTAAATCATCCGTTTTCCTCTTTTATTATTTGAACAAATGTAAAATTAAGCTAGGTTTCCACCAGTTAATAATAAATATAAATGAAATTCTTATTTAATTACAATACATACTCTTTGTTTAAAAATTATCTAATGAAAAGATCCTAATAAATGAATGGTCGAGACGAAGGTATGTATCATAATTTGATAGAAACAAAGACATAAATTCGGTTATTAGCTTAACGTGTTAATCATTTATTTATGCAAAAACATATATTTTTAAATTTTAGAGTTAGATGATTAATTTTAAATAAAGAAAAATCCTCTTTTTAACTGCTACGCTCTAGAGCAGGGTTTCCCAAAGTGTGTTCCGCGGAACACTGGTGTTCCACGAAAAGTTTTTAAGTGTTACGGAAACTTACGAAGAATGATAATTCTTGTATGAATTTCAGTTTTGAATTAAGTTATAACATATTTTAAAAATCAGGGGCTCTTGATTATATGAGAAGATTGTGTTTTGAATAAACCCTTGACTCTTACTTTAATGAAATCGATTATTACTAATATTTATTGACAGAAAAAGTAACTAAGGTGTTCCGCTGATATCATAGAATTGATAAAGTGTTCCGCCGGAGGAAAAGTTTGGGAAACTCTGCTCTAGAGAAAGGTTAACTCAATCTTCTAAGTTTCAAAACTAGGAAAATACGGCCAGAAATACGGCCGTAAAATTACAATCATCATAAAATAAAAATCATGGCAATATTTTAAATAAAGACATATTTGTATGGATTGACATGCCTTCAGGAAATGGCCTGGTAATATATTTAACAAATACAGAGTAGGAGGTGTAAATTTCTCCATAATTTCCTGAATAGCTGGCAAGAAAAGAAATTATCATATATATTATTGTAACCTGTTGTTTTTGTTGTAACCTGTTGTCATTTCGTACCCATTTGGTACCAGAGTGAAAGCGAAAATTTGAGAGAAATAGTCGAAGATAAGCCATTTTCAAACCTCATTTTATTCAATAACGTTACAGAGTAACAGGTCACAAAGAGGTATAATGAATGACGTAGTTATATATTGCTACATTCCAGAAGGTGGTTGGCGGGGTATTTCTGTGGAAAAAGCTTGGAAATTTTCTACACGTTATTGAAAATACTGTGTAGCCTCAATTCGGTAGAAATTAAATCACTAAAATTTCCTCCTTTTAATCCATCACTACCAATAGGTTTTTAAAAATAAAGCAATTAACCTAAGTAGAAATGCAACCAATTTGAAGATAGAGATATAGTAAATGATTATTAATTGCGACAGGTTTATTTTTCTCGCAGCTGGCGCCAAATGAAAAAAAAAATGGATAAAGTTCGCTTAGGAGGGACCTACAGCGAGGGAATCGAGTTTCTTAAGCGTATAAAGTGATAAAGGGAAGAAAATAAATGGACAGGAGCTGCGGAGGAAGAACGTACAGGAGGACATTAGGGGAAAGCGCGCGTGACGTAAAAAAGAACAAACTCGCGCCAGGAATTGAGACGTTTTGGGAGGAAGGAGGTCTCTAGCGAACGAGGAAAAAACACGGAGAAAGGAAGAGAGAATGATAAAGACGCAAAACACGTTGGCAGCAAGAACATAACTCAAAGAAGTCGCAAAAAAAATAAATGGAGGCTATAATGACACGAATAGGTTGATAAGGAGGTGAGAGGAAGGGCTTTAAGAGATGGAAACGGATAACGAGCAGGGTGAAGGAAGAGAAAGGAGGCGAGGAAAGAGAGTAAAAAAGAAGCTTCAGTAGATGGATGGGGAAGTGGGAGAGAAAGCTGACATTTGGGGAACGAGGGGCTGAGGAGGGAGTAGAATATTGAGGTGGAAAAAAAGGTTGGCAAGAAGCTCAATATTGAGTCCTTCCACTTAAGTTCCAGTACATTTCCATTTTTGACTCTCGTCTACGTATGTACTCCTCTCCATTTCTTTCTGAATCTCCTTCCTTCCTCTCCCTAACGGATTTCCTCCTAAACGCCTCAGTGGCGCCTGTACCGGATTCTGTTACCATGGAAACCGCAAGATCCAGCGGGGAAAGAGGGCGAGAAAAGAGTCGTAATATAGTGACTGAGGGATATTGAAAAATAATGTGCAGTACGAAGATTTGCTATGTGTAGTCCCGATACATTGCTGGGACGAAAATATTTTGTAGCCATATGGCGGTATTTCAGTGAGCTTCTTTCTTGTCAAAAGCCAATAATATGCGAAAACGTAAATATGAGAAAAACATAGACTGCCAGTTGTATTCATTATTCCTTGAATTGTACGAGAATAGAAGAATGATTTCCGCCTCACGGAATGTGCATGTTAGTCAGAAATTTTCATTAATGAGCTGTTCTTTTATTTAGCTCAGTTTTAATGCGAATTGTTAAAATAACAAGGCTAAATATTAATAGATTCATATAGTGCATTAAGGAAACTATTGCTTCAATTCCATCTTTTGATGCGGGTATAATCTCTTTAACAAAGAATTTTCATATAGTGCATTAAGGAAACTATTGCTTCAATTCCATCTTTTGATGCGGGTATAATCTCTTTAACAAAGAATTTTCGTCATGTGCATAAATATTTCACGTTCTTCAATAAGAGAGAGAGAGATCTTGGCACCCATTTCAAGAAATTTCGTTGAGTAGTAACATATATATTTGTGTAGCCTTCAGCGTATTACGTAGGCGTATTGTTTATTTCAGATCATAGATCAATGGGTAATTCCCTGGAATCTGTTTGAGTACTGCTTTGATAGGATTAGCAAATGACTGGTTAATTTGAGCATGCAAGTACAGAAGAATGCAAAGCTAGGGAGCTGGCAAAAGAAATTGTCTCTAAATTTCTGACGATGATTAACATATTTAGGTTGATTAAATGCGAAGTAACCACAGTTTTGTGGAAAATTTGCGTAAAAAATTGAATTTGTGACCGATATTGAGTTTATTATAATTCCTAAAGATTTAATACTTAGAATCATGACGCAGATTTGGATACGTACGTAATTCAATATTCAGCCATTTAGTGGAAAAATATCGAAATTTAAATAAAAGCTTAAGGAAAGCTTATGAGAGAACCACAAAAGTGCTTCTTCTCTTTCAAATAATTATTTCATTTAAAGAAAAAATCGAGTCGAATGATAATTTATGTAAATTCGAATTTTTATCCTGAGAGTAATTAAGATTGACAGTATGACCTCATCGAAAGTTAAAAAGTGATGCACTATTATGCATAACATTAATGCATAAAAGTTAGACGAAAGGTAAAGACTAGATATAACATTGACAAGTGAGTGACGTAATGGTAGCTTGGAATGGCAAGCATTACCAAGGAGAAACGGTCACGAAGAAAGAAAATTCAGACATGTCGTGCAATTAGGCTTTGTAGACAAGTCCAAAAAGTGCATGTTTGAATGTTCTAGCGACATAGCTAAATTTACTAGAGCAGTCACCCGGAAAGAGGAATATTCGGGATCGATTCCCGGTCCAATCAGCCTTTTTCGTGTTATTTTCCCTTAGGGAATACTCCTAGGCGCACGCCTTATCGTCCAACGTGATCTTTATCCCTTTCCTTGAACGAGCAAAGTGTGGGAAAGGGTAAGAAGCCCGAGGAATAGCTTGAAATTAAATGTTCCGAATTTTTCCTGAGCAAGAATAAACAATTGAGTCTGGGGGTGTTTTTGGAGGGAATGTTACGAGAGAGTCTAAAGAAAAGAAAGGGATTCGCTTTGGGGTTCAGATAACAAGGACGAGTGAAAGAGAGAGGCATCGTTACGTTACAACTTTAACGAATATGATGCAAGTTTCTAATAACACAGGATCTGTTTTCTCTGAGGGCAAGAGAACAAAAGTGAGAGACGCATTCTTCCCTTCATCTGCGAATTTAGACTCCTCTTCCTTTGTTATTCGCATTTTTAGCCGGGAGATACACATTCTGCGTTCGGTATTTCGCGAGAGAAAAGTATGATGACGTTTTATTTGCCGAGATTGAATTGAGCAACCTTTCAGGAAAAAATTCACCGGTCTGCAGAATGTTCGAGTTTGTGTGAGAGAGATCGACATTGTCAAAAACCCAACATTTGGAAATGTAATTTGTGCCATTCGATAGAAAATATATACATATATATTCGAGTAACGTATATCTACCTTTTATTATTATTTTTATTTATATTGAGAAATAAAGGTATTTCATGTTGCCAGTTTAAATAATCTTGAAATGTAGCACCACAAGTTATTATTTGTAATAAAATTTAATACGTAAAAGTGCTAAAAGCTGTTTATCTACAAAATTCTATCAAAAGGCTCCTTACTAGTGCAATCTCACAAAGATGAGTAAAATTTCTGTTGCTGCGCATATTTATTCTTTGAACTTTAGGGTGTCTTTCAGTAAGGAAAAAAATCTGTGTAGACGCATAGTCAGTCATTCATTATAATAATCATTACAGTTATGTAGAATAATTTTCCAAAAGAAAATACTGCAGCTATAAACATCTATTTTTCCGATGTGAAAAGTAAAACTATTCGAAGATTTCGTCATCCACTTACCTGAAGACACATAAGCTCAACTTATTTTCCATACATATACATTCAATACATCCACTTACTCAACGACATATAAGATGAGGGGAAAGTAAAGTAGAGAAACGGAAAATAAAATGGAAAAAGGCACAATATTTTTTGTAACTTAGATCACTGGTGACCTGTTTTCATGAATACTTCCACGTATCATCCGCATTGGAGGTCCTTAAAGCGGCTGGTAGAAGGCGCTCAGGCAAATTCCAGTAGAAGTAGAAGAAGCCAACGTATAAAATATGGAGGGCAAAATATCTTAGTGGAAGGTGGTAGTAAGAAAATCAAGATGAAGGGAAGATGTGGGTAAGAGGAAGGGTAGGTTCCTTTTGTGTAGCTGAGGATAAGTTATATTCCACCGTAGACAAAAAAGATGGAGGTCAAAGCAGAATCAAGTTTGAATTAATGGATATTAGGAGGACAAATAGAGAGAGGGTAAATGGTGGCCGTAAGATATACAATTAATAAGGCAAAAAATAGTTAGGTCGCTTAGTTTGCCGCGGGAAAATTTAGATTAATACAAATTAAATTTGGCACCGAACCAGTTCCTTAATCACGCGTATACAAACTACTTAATATTGACGAATACCGATGCAAAGTAAGATATTCTACATAAAGGTGACATATTATTATTCCATTAAATGGAATATGAGACTTATTAATCCCAATTTCGACCAATAAAGACGTGTGTATGTATGCATGAATGTATTAAATTTTACTAAAAATAATCTACTCAGTCAAGCTTGAACAATTGAGAAAATTAGAAAGACATTCCTAGCAATAGCAAATTTAATGTTTTGTCTAAATGTGAACGAACAGAAGTTTATCTTAATTTTGATAACAGAAGATCAAATTTCAGATATTAATTTCTTATTTAAAATCAGATTCAAAGAAAATGTAGGGAACGATTTCGAAGCAAATTTTTGTTATTGCCTCATAAAAAGAAACCGTAAAATTAGGAACACCTAATTCAAATAGGTGTAGCAAGTATTAATTGGATCTAAGTTATTCGGGAAACTAGTTATCCTTCCTGTGGTTTAACAAAGTAAAAACATCAACTTCTGAGACCAATTACGGAAATTAATTCTTCATTTCAAAGCAAATTCACTTAAAATAATTGCTTGTATTTACTTTAAAAAGATCAGTCAGATTACCGACGGAAGATTTTCGATGAAAGTATCGGCTCAGAACTTTTAGACAAAGTAGATGACTTCGTAATTCCAATAAACAACGAGTGCGATCTCTCTGAGAAGCATCGAAAAGTATTACAAGGAATGAATCGCTAAAACAGATAGTTGCTTCTAATACTTCCTTCCACTAAGTCACAGTCGCTAATACGAGTATAGATTAGGTAATGGTGTTGGCATTAATTCACTCCCCTGGCTTATGTCTCTGGCGGTGGGGAATTATCACAAATCTAAATTTAAGGTGGAAGTTAAGTTGCCCATTCATCAAATCCTCACGAACTCGACAGTTAAAGGAAAATACATAAATAATAATTGGTAGAGTGTGTGTGGAACATAGATTGAGCTACAAGCAGCGAACTCATCTGCCTCATGTGGAATCGTAACTATAATTAATTGTCCAAAAAGGGATCATTAATAGTTTAGTGGTTACTTTCATCTCCTGAGTATTTCTCGTGAGTATTTACTAGGTATTTTTAGTATACAGAGTGAAAGAGTACCGAAAATCCGGCAAAAACGATACTAAAGTATTAAAATTCTAACCTTTAGTCGAAAAATTTCAATTCTTTAAGAGATTTTTTAACTTAAAATCAAAACTACTCTCTTCTTTCAGCTAAAAGTGTACGCGCCTGATTTTAGCTTGACTGAGGATGGGGAATTGGGTACCCTGGCATCCGCCATTCAACCGTAAATGCTCTGGACGTGTCTCCGGAGAAGGATATGGAAAAAGAAAAAGGACGGAGATGAGAAGATACGGGGAATAGCAGAAAAGAAAATCAAAAGCGATGGCGATGGAAGAGGAAAATACTACTGGAGGACGTGGTTAGGAAGGTAAAGGACATTTTCATTGAGACTTCTCTCCGACGTTGGGATTTTCATAAAAGAAAACGTAAGGCATACTACCCGAAAATAAACTGAAGGACGAGATACGGAGGAAGGTTATGGATGTAGTTAATCTTCAATATTCTCGACCAATTTAAAGCGTATTATAAGCCTCTTACATTAAAATTAAGTGCTTTGACAAGGAATAAATCAAATTTCGGACGTAATGGTTAGTGATGATATTTTACTTTAATTTTTCATTCCTTCTTGAGTTTTGGTGCCACTATTGAAATTGGAGTATTATTATCATGCTTTTGAGTATTTTTGAGGAACTTTCTGTTACCTGCAAGAATTAAAACAGTGCATGTGTTTGAGATGTACCAGATATAGATTATCTATACATGTATAAACCTATACATTTATATAATAAAAATAACATAATTATGAGGAAGTAGGTAAAATGAGACAACATCACCTTTAATGTGATATTAGAGATAATTACGATAAAATAAATTAAATGACTTGTCATTCAATAGGATTCGTCTAATTCTCTTATGCTGATTTTCTTTTGTCGCATAAATAGACAGAAAATATATGGAAACAGATTTTATATATTTTAATAGCAGAAACTTCAAGCGTTACTCTCGCGTTTTATAGTAACAATACTTTTTTATCACTTTCGGAATTTTTAGGAGAAGTGAATGAGTCTAATTGAAGATAGTTATTTATTATCCCCTAAATAAAATATTCCGTAAATCCCCTAATAGTGTTAAAGAAAGGCTTTTCATCTGGTAACAAAATAGTTACCAATTCAAGTAGTAGTCCATTTAACAGTATATATTAAAAAGATACGGGACGGCACTAAAAAACTTCTTAACATATATTACAAGCCTGGTGGAATTGTGAACTAAAAGTTCAAAATTGCAAAGATTATTTTTACTCTTAATTAATAATCACTGTTCCGCGTACATATGCATACCTTCCATTTCATTATTTTGTCATTTTTGTAATATGAACATTCGTTTAATGAGGTAAAACTTGTAATTTAAGAAAAACACAGACAAGTAGTACTCAAGATAGTATATTTCATGGATTGCCGCTCATGAGTCTACCTAGATATCTTTAATTATAGATAAACTAACGAGTTTTTCTTGTTCATGAACTCCATAAATTATTTAGTTTCATTCATGTAATCCCAGATAGCCAGTCAAATCAATCGTCCTAGTCAATTTATACCATACGGCGGGGAAAATTTAGCTTCCACCGATAATGAAAGAGAAGGTAGAATAAATTTTGATCTAAATTTTCATTTATGAAGTAAAATATTCTGATGTCGAGATTTATTCGGTTGTTCTAGCATTCTCACTGAAATAACAAGAAACCCATAATACTGAGATATACTGGAGATTTCGTGTAAAAATGAATGTAAACCAAAGACTGATAAGTTGAAACATTAACATTATGCATTCTAACTGGCGCAGTGGGTTTAATTTCACATCAGTGAGAAAATTCCCCTTGTAAAGTGATTCGCTTGCGGTTGGCAGGATTAACTGGCAGGGCGCGGCCTATCTGAGTAATTAGTATGAGAAACAAACAAGAGGCGGCAAAGGCTCAAGGTAGTTAGGGAAGAAACACACAAAGCTAATGAGAAGCTTTGATTGCATAATGAAGCTCCACTCAGTAAACAGTAAAACTATTTGTGTCTTGTACCTGACTTGTTACCCTACGAAGGTCTAAAATGACAAGTTCAAATTTCCAATTATTATTTTACTTAAATTTTAGTGAATTATGGTGAGTCAAGTATTTCCTTATTGAATTTTTTTCGGTAGTTTAATAGAACATTATTTCATCTCCCACGAACTGAGCAAATCTTTCCGGAAATGTTTGGAGTATTTTTCCCAATGAAATGCGCAACTAATTTTCTAAAACACTCCCTTCACTATGTCGTTCAATTCTAATATCACTAAATTTGATAAATTTAGAAATTTCTCAATTAAACTCATATTTTATTAAACCAATATCAGCTTAAAATCCATCGAATGTGATATATTAACTTGTTACTTGGAGTATATCCATTGATTTCCGATATTTAGATGAAGAAAGGACTCCCTTTTCATGCGTTGAATTTAGATATGTACTTAAGTGCGGACTAGGGATTAGAACACTGTATTCATCCCTGACCTACATTTACCAAGATTAAAAATAGGAAATTAATCGTTGGTTACGAAATATAAAACATTTGCAACGATAACTCGTTTATTTAAGTTATTAAGATTATTTAATGGAAGCCTCTATGTATGAATATAATATATTTAATACATAATAAATCCATACTATCTTCTTAATAATTGTTTACATAAACATGATAAAACATATTAACTCAACACTATTTAGAAATTCAAAACATAGAGATGTAGATTACGGTTCAGTTTAAGAACTGCGAGTAATTAATTGAATCACATGAATCGTATGAAATACAATTGAAAGAACATTTAGTCATCCCAAAAATTCAAAAGAATTCCATTACCGTAGTTCTATCGTATGCAGGATTAATGGGTGATTAAATTTGAAAGACTTCAATGCGAGCTACCCGGCTTGAGCTCCTGCAACCAGACAGCCCGCAACGATTAAAGTATTGCCGGTAGTATAAGATTCTAGGGGAGAGTCATTGATTAGGAAACTACTCTGGAACGAGTTTTCTTTGCTTCAAAGAGGTTCTGATTTAGAATGGTCTCTCAAAAATTCAGCCTATTAATGAATATGTCTCAATTATAATTCATTCTTCCCATTCGTCCTCCTTTTTGATTAAAATCGTTTGACTAGTAATAAACCAATGATTATTTGTTTTTATCTGTTGGAAATTAAACGTGAATGCATCAAACTAATTTAAGTTGGAATTGAAGGGAAATTACCATGGCGGCTAGAGAATGAAGACTAACACTAAGATCACAGCTATTATGAAATACTTCAATTAAGCGAGGCAATTTAATAGATGGACTCTATTTAAAGAGACTGCTGTCGTTTAACGTAACCATCTCTTCAGGGAGCAAATAACGTAAATATAATCGACATTCCGTATCTTTATTAATTATTGTTTGGGATTAAAGAATTTCGTAATAATCGCCAGTAATAGTCTACAGTAGGAGAACAAGAGGAATGTGAAATAGGCTAACAAGAAATTTGAATATGAAATGAAAAACATAAAAAAGGAAGAATAATCATAAAAGAAATTTCAAAAGCAATTCCTTCCGTATCTCTCCGAAAGATAAAGCAGATTTGTACATTCCATACTTTAATTAAGGCAGCCTATTAAAGAGAAGTTGCGCATTGGAATAAACCGTAACTATCCTACCGAGAACTGCATTAATAGAATGAATGCTCAGGGAAGGAAATTCTAGGTTCACGGTTTCCATGACTCAAGCGGAAATGGGTCTAGCCGTTATTACGCCCTAGCATAACATTTAATTTAATCAAGGCCCTCACGTTTGTTCGTCGTTGGTCTAGCCATTCACTTGCTTTCACGTCCAACTGTTATCGCTAAGTAACAGCCGAGTTTGCGAGAAACAGATAGAAGGATAAAGCCAAGTTATGACGCGTCCGTGGCACAAAGGAAGAATCGATAGTTCATACGCTCACTTCCTCATTGTTGTCGGCGAAGAGAAATAGTCAAGCGGCTGGTAATAACGCACAGTGCCCTGTGGTGATGAAAATCCAGAGACCGCTTTGCACCGCAATCAATTGCACTAGGACTCTCATAATTTGGAGTTCTTCACGAAAGAATATTACTAATCGGTTCCCACCAAACATCTGCGTCCGTTGAGATTAACCTCATTCTTCAATACTCGCGATTGTTTAATTTTTTTAAATCTCAGATTTATTACATTAGGTTAGTAATAGCTCATAATCGACGTAATTTTAAATATCTGCATATTGTCGGAAAGTACATGCCAAACATTCATTTTCAAGGTAATTTGGAAATTTAATTTTAGCCATTATAACAGCAACTGATTTTTCTTTCTAGCCAAGAATAAACTTTTCCTGTAAAGGATACTTTGAAAATCGGAGTTTTACAGTAAAAAAATTACTAATAATTCATTTATTAATCACCCATCAACAGTTTGTTAGATGTTTAGATTCCTTATATCTGTCTTGAGATCAAAATACAGGGTAGTCTTATTTAAATTTACAAAAGAAGGAATTTAAACATTAAGAGGTAAAACGTATATGAATTGAAGCTGAACGAAATAGATCTTATATATATATATCGCCCTCACCACGTTAAAAAATAATTATAATAATAAAATAAATAATTTTTTGATCAGAAAGCAATTCAAAAGTTGGGGTTTTTTTAATTGGGAAAACGTTCTGCGTTATCAATGAATATTCAAGACGATGGATGCTATTATACTAGACATCTATGTAAATTAGTCGATATTAACCAATCTGGTGTGTAGTTTTCACGTAAGAAGTAGAATTTTATGACTCATTAAAAAAAAAAAACTCAAAAGAGGATGAGAATGCGGAGCGGAGATCCTAAGTGGCTCTACTGTGAAAAACAATTTGCGCACCGTACTTGGGACGATAAATTTGAAGCGAGTTAGGCTCCCAATAATTTCGAAGCCACTTACAAAAGTAAGCACGCATAAGAGTGGGGCGAATCTGTTCTGCGGCCAAAATTAGAAACGTCTTCGTTACGACAGTAAGGATCGTCTTAGTATACGCAAGAAAGCGCAGGTGTAGCAGGCGCAGGTTTCTCGACGAATAGGCTGAGAGGAGCTAAAAAATAAAAAAAGGTCAACTTTGAAGGGGGAAGAAAAAAATATGTTTCTTGTAAGCGATACGTTAAATGAAGATGGGGCGGAAATAGGATGGCAGAGATGCTCGTTCTTATGCAGAAGAGCAGGGTGAAAAACCCTCCCTCTATAAAAGAAGAGGAATATGCAAATAAGAGCGGGGAAGGAATTCTCCAAGGTTGAGCAGGTTGGTTCTATAAGAAGAGAAAATGGCAAGCGGTGAGCTGCGAAAGCGATGTAAGGGAAGAAATATACATGAAAACAAATAAAAGATACAATGGGAAGAGAAGGAGGGTAAAAGTAGATCTGGAAGAGATGAATTGTGCAAATAGGGAAAAAAGAAAAAGGAAACAGAAAGACCAGGGAAATATCACGGTGAAAAAAGGAGGAATATTAATTACGAAAATAAGAGAAAACAAACATTTAGGGGACTAACATCGTTTAAAAACGGAATGTCTTAATATTTTTCAATTAAATTTTTCAATCTAGTAAAAATATCAGATCTTTTTATTGTAAGTAAGAGTGATCATTTGACGGAACGCAACATTAAAGTAAAAGTTAACCGAGGAGTATCAGAATTTCCAAATTATTAAATGGGACAGGATTATCGCCAGACTGACAGCCGCAACATATAAACACGAATAAGGAAGAATTTTAAGTGTATGACAGAAAATATGTACATTTTACAGATTACCGGTACAATTTAATATCATAGAACGGTTCATATTACTTAGTTAAAAGCAAATATCATCGACGATTATCGATACGATTAAGACGCAATGGTAATATCTTTCGATAAACTAGATAGTTTCATCGGCGTCTTAGTAACACTACATGAAGGAAAACCAAAACCGGAAAGCAATAGCTAACTAGTTAAGGAAATCATTTATTCACTAATTTCTGAAAACATCGTAATCGGATAAAGTAGATTTAACACCTGTTATGGATGCATTTCATTGTACTCGTAATAGGCCATGGACTGTAATAGGAGAGAAACACCAAATAGGAAGAATAAAAGCTTAGGTAGAAGACCAAGGAAGAGAATAAATATGTTCGCAGTATATCGCTATGTAGCATGGGTGTAAATCTATCTCTCATATTTCCATTATCACGGAGGGTACTTTTCCAGGCTTTCAGAGGGGCCTCATTGGAGAGAATCATCCCTTGCACCCTTCGTGATTTACGCAGAGACGCTTCCGAAGGATCTCCCCCACCACTATTTTTTCTCCCCTTTTCTTCATCACCTCGCATTCATCACTCTACCTTACGTAAAGAGGGGATTGGCAAATCCTACCGTGAAAAGATGTCTCATGAATTAGGAGTGCTCCTCACTCCCTTTTACACTTGCACCAGGGATTAGAATCTTACATGGAATCGGTGCCTACACTTCCCCCTAAGGATGCGCGTATCAAGTCGGATTCGTTCCCGATAATTCTCTCTCAGTTTGAGAATCGATTTTCAGATTTACATGCTAATTATTTTCTGATAGGATCCCAATTAGAGGAGATGCTCCGGGAATAGTTCCTGGCTAAAGTTCGACAGTGATACTAAATTATTTCATCAACCCCGGGTAGCTTATTATGAAGGTGTATTAAGTTCTTCTTTCAAGATGCTTTAAACATTGGGAATACAAACTTGATAACGAAATATTAAAGAATTCCAATTTTTAAGTTCATACAGAGGAATGAAAATACGTCTTAAAATTGTATCATTACGATTTTCTAGCTGAAAAACAAATTTAATTGAAATGCCTTTAAAGGAAGTAGGATATTTTCAGATTCTGAGAAAGGAAATAAAGAGACCACTGGAAACGTTAATTATTCTTCCAAAGAGCGCATAAGTAATTAATTAGTTCTCGTTTTCTTACCGAAATAATCATCGACAGCTCCATTATGACATATTGATTCCCTCAAGTAATTAAATATTCAATATATTAAAATGTTATTACGGTTTCAAATTAAAAAGTACTTTATTGATAAATGTTCGAATAAGGACTGATTAGTAAGTTTGACATTTTTTCCGCAATTCTTAAACAAGCAGGTTTTATTAATATTAGTTAAATTAATAATTTATAAATCGTAAACTACAATTATTCATTTGGCATATATAAACTTATAAACGTATTGCATACATTTGACATATTGAAGTATTTATTGCTTTAAAATATTACTGCACATGTTGCAGATTCTTCTAGAAACATTGATTTTATTAATAATACTATTGAAAAGCAAAATCAGGAGGGACTGACTGGGTAATGAATTAAAGTAGACTAAAGAAAATGACTGCATGAGCTGTAAAGAAAGGTACGTTTTACATTGCTTTGGAGTTATGGAAAGTAAATTTTATAAGAAGAAATAGATTGCGGAAAGTGAATAGAACAAAATGGAGAGACAAATGGAGAAAAAGCCATTAAAATGTGGTGAATGAGAAGCTGAGGATTTGTTCCTATTAAGAGAATAAAAGAGAATATTGGAATAGATACAATAAATGGATAACCTCGAAGCGAAAGGTGTAATCAAAGATAGGACAGCATGGTGAAGTGCTGTGAATAAACGTGAAAAATAAAGTTGTTACCCCAAAATGGGATAGCGCGATTGATATTTATAGACAGATGAGCATAGCCATTTATTTTCTGATTTCCATTATATCCTCTTAAATTGCCTTTTATCTCACAAAATGTTTTGCGATCCCTTATAAGCCTTAGATATGAGTGTAGTTTGGATGACACCTCTCGAGAAAATCGTTTCCTGCTATTCCATTACAAACTGCCTCAACAATAGAATTGATCGCATAATCAACAAAAGCAATTTGGCGTCTTCAATAACAGAACATTCGGCATTTCGTGACTGAAGCTGTATACGATCGTAATTTCCTTCCCGAACGCTCTTTTTCCTCAAATTACTCCGCTTAACTTCTTAGCTTCCTTAAAGGCCACTTACTGAATTTTCACTGCCTTACGACTCACAGCAAATCATTTTACATAATTTTGTACTCTCTTTGCAAGCCAGTCCTCTAACTAGCGTTAAACTTCAAGTGATTGACGCTGCAATATTATCTTGGATCTAATTCTATCTGTAAACGGATGGCAATATCCGACTACTTGAGAGCATGTTAGATTTGATATCAAATATCGCCGAAAGTTGTAGAAAAATTTATATTGCTGAAATCATTGAGTTTTGTCGCTGAAATTTTCTAACGTATTACCGGAAATTATATGTATTATTTTTTGCAGATAACCATATTCCTAAAGGTTCATAAAATTGAACAAGTTGCAAGGATATTATTGACAAATTATTTCGTCTAAAATATTTCTGTCACCTTGAGCAAATAGAGCTTAACGTTATTGAAGCATTTTGTTTATCCAAAAGCTTCAACGTATTTAAAGAAAGTTGGCCTTTTGTTGCGCATACTATTATTTCTTTAAGAGTATGATTAAAGAATAGCGTTGGAGCCTGGCGTACTAAACATTGAGCAAACAAACGGAGTAGAGCATTTGAAAAGCAAACTGGTCAAGAAATCTAAATAATATCACTGTAATAATCAAGATTCTTCGTTAGTAGATGAAAATTCAATTATATATTGATACAAATATCATTTTTAATTTAAAGAAATAAGAATTGAACCACAATACATTATTTGTAAGAACTGGAAGCACGTCAATGAAAACCGCATATCGAAAAATCCTCACTTCAATCCTCTTCATAAAATTTAACTCACGGGTCCTCCGGATGGCCATGCGGGTAACGCGTTCGACTTCGGTAAAGGGGTTCCGGGTTCGATTTCCAGCGGGGACTCAATAGCGGAATGACCTTAACTGTGGAAGCGGTTTAAAAATACTTCATTTAATGCACTATATCGCAAGGCTAATTGAGAAAAATATTCTTATCCATGTTTTTCTTGGTACGATACTCCTCCAAGTGCCCCCAAATACCCAACAGAACTTTCGTCTCATAGTCTATTGCAGGTGTTCCGAACCTGGCGCGCAGCGAATATTTGCTAAAGCAGTACATATATAGAAAGAAACTAGATAACTTTGCACGTCAAAGCATATATACACGTAGGATATTTCCCAAGGAGAAACGGACATGAGAATAGCCTAATAGGACCGAGACTCGAACCTAGATTGGGGAGGCCTTCTCTAAGCATTTAAGCTATCTTGCTAGAAGATTCAGAAATACCCATTATTATGGGGTTTGGGGGTTTTCCTGTACCATCACTTCGTTAGGCCGGTGCTTCATAGAGGACGTTGGCCGTACACAATATCACTTTGCCGGTAGAACCCTTAAATATAAAGTCACCTAAAAACAGCACGTTTAAATGTTCCAGCAAAATGGCTTAGTTGGTTAGAGATTAGAGCAGCATTCCCGCAAATGGAAGATAAGGGTTGAGGGACCGGTACAGTCGGACTATTTGGATTTACAGCTTTCCTTGATAATAATATAAGCATATTTTAGCATTAAAAATTGGTTGTTTCACAAAATGTTCCCTGCCATTCCTTGTAGGTACTTCGGTTTACTTTAAAATTCATTTCTTTTATGACGAATGGGGCTAATGGACAAGTTCCATGAATCCTAGTAGGGAAACGGAAGCTAAATGGTCGAGAACTCCTTCTCTTATGGAAAGGAAGGAAACTTTATTCGTTTCTCAGAAAAAATTGCTGCAATAAAATGTTGACAAAGAAGTAAGAGTAGCATTTGGGAGACTAGAGCTAAGAGAAAATGTCTGTGGGTTGAACACAACAGTGAAAAGTACTGTTTTAATTTCTTTCTAAGGAAAAAAAAGGTATAGAAAAAATTCTAGATATGGAGAAAAAAGAACGATCAAATGGGGAGGGGATTCTAAAAGGGAAAGCGAGATGAAAAAGGTTATAGAAGTCAGGGGTTGAAGTTGAACAAAAAAAGGGTATCGAATTCAGGAGGATTAAAGGGAAGAAAAGGAAGAAGAAGAGGCGTGACGTAAGAACGGATTAGAAGGGTAAGAGTAGTGGGGAGACAGAATTGAAGTTGATGGTGTCTTGAGGGAGATGAGAGTAAGAAGGATGAGCATGGGAGAGAATGGAAGTTGGATGAGTGAAGGAATCGGAAGGGACTAGATGAGTTGCAGAGGAAGAGATGTGAAGCTGAACAAATGTAAACAACATTTCTCTGGGGAAGGAGTCGGTCGTTGGCAGAAAATTACCATAGTAGGTAAGGATGAGAAGGAGAAAAACAAAGGCAACAAAGGTATAACAAATCTGCTACTAAAAATAAAATTAGATACTGTTTAGTTCTCGTTACTTACTTACTGTTATAACTTATTAATACGAAAGTACTCGACACAGAATCAGGATTAACTTTGTGGTAATT
This sequence comes from Ladona fulva, assembly GCA_000376725.2. Taxonomy (NCBI): domain Eukaryota; kingdom Metazoa; phylum Arthropoda; class Insecta; order Odonata; family Libellulidae; genus Ladona; species Ladona fulva. The sequence goes on along the minus strand of KZ308138.1, from coordinate 2,594,786 downwards.
CTTAATATTCAAAGAATCAAAACACTGCATAGAGAGTCTATACTTTCTACGAAAGTACTCGTTAATATGAAAGTGAGTGATGGCATTTTACGTGGAAGGGAAATATCATATATAAATATATTATATGTATGTATGTATATATACACACACTAGTAAACGCACCCGTCAAGCATGACGGGACTTACTTTAGCTTAAAAATATATCTATTATCGTATATATTTAGTCCTCCTTAGCACAAAACAATTCTGTCACAAGATCATAATAACTCAATATATTTCTTACCACTATTTATAATATTTATTCTACTGTTTTCAAGTCATGAAAGCCTACTTTACGTAATTTTTTTATAAGAATTGATTATCCCCGAGCAGTTACATGTGATAATTCATGAAACCAACATNCGTCTCACAAGTCATGAAAACCTATTTTACGTACATTTCTTATGGAAAAGAATACTAACTGATATCCCCGTGCATTTATATGGGATAGCTCATGAAATCAATGTACAGCAATTGTTTTGGTCGTCAAAGGGATGGGTTGTTTATTTCTCAAATATTTTACGAATTTTCCGTGTTTTTTATCAAAGTCCTCGAAAGTTCGGATCTACGATAATCACCTATTTAAGAAGATAGTGAATAATGCTTATTACGTCGCTGAGAAATAATGAGATTCCTGCGAAAAAGTTAATTAAATAAGCCTAAATGTAATTGCATTTCAGAGACTTGATAAAAATGATTGAGGAAGCGAAGTACGTATAATCAAAAATAAAAGCGACACTTTCAAGATCCGTGTATCATAAAGTCCTTTTACAATCGCGGCCGTACGAGACAAGACTTCTTACTTACCTTATTTTACAACCTAAAAAGTTTCTCTCCATTTACGACCTGGAAAACAACAAAACAAACGAGAAGGGCTCAACTTCATTTCACATTCACACCAATTGAATCTTCAAGGCGAGAGTAGGGGCGAAAGAGTTCGGCTTGCGGAACAATTGCTTTTTAAGACGCGTAACTGCCGGAGGGTCAATAAAACTTTCTCATTCCCCTCTCTCATCCGTCTTTGTCACATTTCTTCAACCCGGAAGGGAGAGAAAATAAGCAACGCAGGAGATTTTATCCACGAAGAGATGCTAACGAGAAAGAGAGAATGGTAGAACTTTTGCGAGAATCTCTCGCGAATAAAGTAGAGATGTGAGATGAGTTTATAAAAAAATTTTAAAATAAAAGAGGGCGGTACCAGTCTAGGTGGGCATCGTGAAATAAGGGAGGGGTGGCAAACAACAGTTCCTCTCTCTGCTGTCAGGCTCTCTCACCAGTCTCTCTCACCAGCTTATATTTTATTCAGCCACAATTTCCACGCCCCACACTGGGATTAGTTTGGAACTAAGGGTGGCATACAGAGGGAGCAGAATCAAGAGAAAAGGGATTGTGGGATATCTCGCAGGGTAGCGGGAATTCCGCAATATGTATACCTATGAAGGATGGAAGGTGAAGAATGAAAGATTAAGGCCTCAAATGTATCTTAATACTATAGCGTTGCATATAAAATGCGAGGAGAATGATGAGTAAGGGGCGGTTCCTTAAGAAAAAGAAAGAGCATGAGGGGAGCAGAATTCGAAAGGTTGGATTTATTTGGTGTATATTGAGATGGATGCCAGGTCCTTGTTACGAACAAAGAGGTTTCCTCAACTTTCGTTTGTTTGCCGAGATGGAGAACGGAAGAGGAAAAAAGAGCGCTGTCGCCCTTAGGGCGGGAAGAAGCGGGCAAAACTATAATGGGCCACCTAATTTCCTTCTGGGAGGGATAATGAAAGAACCTTCCCCAGACTGTTTTCCCAAAAAGATGTAATTTAAAGTTGGAAAGCTTGCGACGATTGTTTCAATCAAGCCAAAATGAATTTTTCGTACCTTATTTAAACTGAAATGCAAATTAGTTATGACTGCTCTTAGCGGGAGAGAATTTACCTATTAATACGGAGACATTAAACATTAACATGTTATTTATTATACACTCATATATTTATACACAAATGCGTCGAAAATATGTTGAAAATTAAATGGTGCGGCAGAGGCAGAAAAAGAGCTACAGATAACCATGTAAAATATACATAAGTTTGGAGAGATGTATGGAATAAAAATAAATATTATTAAAACATAAGTTATGAGGTTTGGGACAGAGTAAGGTGATGTTAATATCTTATTAGTAGGCCAGAGACTAGAGATTCGTTTAAATGTCTGTGTAGCCTGATAAATACAGATGGCAACTGCACTTAGAATATTAAGAGCAAACGTTCCATGGGAAAGAGAGTATTCGTAAGGGTCCAAGCTCTGTTAAATGCCAAAAAATACCTGTTATTTTGAGAAATAGATTTGCGAAATACTTTAAATGGTGTCTGGTCTCATATGAATGAGAAACGTGGACCTTGAGGTAGAAATATTAAGCAGTACTATATTTATGAGATCAGATGTAATTATATTTGTACCAGAAAAAACTGAACAAGATCACTGATGGGATGTTTATTTTATGACTTAATGGCTGTATTCCTTGTTACTATTAACATCCTCTTCTGTATAAACGTTGTTTGTTAAAAAAATTCGCTCGTCCATGACTTATTTAATATCATATTCATACCTGTATTGAGAAAGGTCTCCATTTAATCTTGGGAAAATTAAGTAAATATTTGTAGTCCCACTTGTAATCTTTGGGAAAGGTGAACCACTGTTTCAGAATTATCAAAAATAAATGACAGCTACTCTTTGGCTTCAATGTTTGAATATCAACGATTTGATATTATATATCAATTACAGATCCAGTTGTTAGTTGAATAATTTTAATCACTTTTTTATATTTAACTTTCACTTAAGTGGTTGATCAAAAAATATTTAATTTTAACGAAATATGAAATGTACAAACTAAAATACCTGAGAGATCATGTTTTTCTTTCCGTTTAAACCTCTTCTTTATGTATTGTATTGTATTCATTCCATTGTGTAATCATTAATTTCAATACGGAATTTGAAATCTACAAATATTTGATTAAACATACCGTTCTCACTCTACGAAAGTAAATATTTATTTATGTCTCAATAAATTTTGATGGGGAGTTAGCATATGCTACATTATTTTTAAATCACAGTAATATAGTTTCCTCTCCACTGGTCCGTAAAAATGATAAAAAATTAGACATCTTCTTCCCTTATTTACATTACCGATTTCTTCTTTTTATAAATTCTTCATTAGTTTATTTTCCAACTAAAAGCTGTTTTATTCCATATTTAGGGAAGGGAATTATGAATAGCTCCTGATTTTCGGAAATCGGAATGACTGAGGATGCACTTTCACGAATTTCAAAGTTTTCGCTAGTTTTCAACTCGACAATTATGTTATAGTGAGGAACATGAGTCCTGTTATTCTTATCCTTCTTCTTTATTGCTATTCTTATTTATTAATTCTTATTGTTATTCTTATTTATTTATTAATTCTTATTGTTATTCTTATTTATTTTGATTCTTCTGACGATTCACTTGACAATATGGTAGTGTAAAATTTTAGCTTCCTTCATCTAATCTTCTTACATTTCTAACTAAAAAAAGTCGAGAAAATTCGTCACAATGATATAATGATATCGATATGCGAAATTTCGTTGACAGATGAAACGGCAAATTCTATCCTATTTGGCCGCACTTCGTGGTTCTAGTATCCGCAAGATGTTTATTATACGGCCGGTTTCGGCTACATAGCCATCATTAGGTCAATGACGACCAATCAAATCCCGATGATGGCTGTGTAGCTGAAATCGTTACCACAAGGAAAAGGAAGGATACTTTGAATGCTAAGTAGTTAGTCTAGGAGTATTCGCAAGGTGAAACGGAGATGAAAATGTTTCACAAGATCAGGATTCGAACCCCGATCTTCCACTTGCCGGGCAGCTGTTTTAACCAAATGAGCAACCACATTTGTCAGAAATTCTCCAGAAACTGCATGTCTGGATGTTTTGGCAAAGTAGCTCAATTGGATAGATCATCCACCCGGCAGGTTTGCGTCCCAGTCCTGTGAGACTTTTACAAGCCCTCTCTTCCTTGGAAATAAAAAGTAGATCTTGAAAGGAAAGCAGGGGAGAATAAAACCACTTGATGGTCACATAGGAAGCATGGTGGGCATGTTAACTATCGGCATGACAATGCGCGAGAGCACAATTCCTTACCTTTATTTTTAAGAATATTTTTACCTCTTTATACCTTTCCTGTTCAACCGAAATACCTTTTTTCATACAGGTATCATTTGCTTATTGGAGAAATCACCAATTTCACCAAACGGTTATAATGACTGTGGGATTTGTCCAATTTTCAATTTTATCTATATATCATTCTGCATTTTGGGCTCTGATGATAAGTCATTGAAGAAAGTTTAGGGTAGAGTAGAAGTATGAGAAGAATACAGAAGGAAGAATAAGTTGGCCAAAAAAAAGAGATGTAGCCACAGATTGTATCCATAGTTACAGTGAGAGGCCTGTGAGAAGGGAAATGAGATTTCGCTGGATAGAAATATATCACTTAGTTTCGGTTACTAAAAAACTAAGCTAATTTAATTGTTTAAATTCACTACGCAAATGTGTGTACCTTCTTTCGCTTTGATATCTCCAATTAATACGGTATCTTCTAAATGTCCATAAGTGTGTGGTTGGTGCACTTTACTACATTAACTAATATTCAGTTATAAATTTTCTAATGGAACATTCCTTTAAAATGCAAAAATGGTTTCGGAATGCCACGAACAAGCACTTTTATACTTTTACTTTAATACGTATAACACTACTATTCCATTTGTCTTAGAAAGAGCACATGATTTTTCACAACATTGAAATGTTCGACTTTGATAAAATCTAATAACAACTGAAAGCAGAGGTAATGTTTCACGGAATTAATTGGGACCCTTGGTGGAAAAGCAGTATTTTTAACCTCGGTAGAGTTTAATGAAAGACAAGTTACAGCAACCTTGAAGTGACAAAATTAACATTCTTAAAAGTTCGATCAGCTTGTGCAAGATGAATATTAAAATATTGAATTCAGGGGCATTTATATTTTTATCCTCTCCTTCTAATTTTTAAAAGAATTGGTAACTATACTTGGATCAGCTTTAAGATTCCGCAGAAGTTTGGCTAACTTGTGCGCAAATGACTACGGCTATGAGAAATACTTACTCACTCTCTTCCGAGTAGCTGTACGTAAATTATTCCATGTGTCTTTTATTACCTCCGTTTCTAATTAGAAAGAGAAATACTTAATAATAAGGTTTTTAAGAATATATGCTCATTCAGTGATTAGTTTTGTACAAAATCAAGATGTTAGATCGATTTTTAAGTTTCTTAGTTTTGATTATTTCTCTTTATTATGTAAATTTTATTTAGTCGTGATTAATCATTGGTTCCCCTTGCTACGTTATATTTCTGCCAGCCAGGGTGCTTTCCGTTTCCTTTTCCGTCTTCACCCACGCATTCATTAAATTCCTTTTTTCATTTTCTCTCCCCTCTGATCTTGCTAATCATCTCTTTCCGACTTCCTACCTTCCAGGACCCAATGTAGCTTTCCTCATCACTTGCTCAATCAATCTACGAACGAACAGCCTCGAATCAATCTCTCGGTCTGAGGACTCCCTTAGAGGGAGAAACAGGTCCTTTTTTTCTTTAGAATATACGTGAGTGGCAATTAGAGTGGAGAATTTGAATGGGAAATATATAGACGAATCGTTTTTTATTTAATTCTTATCCTCTTAAATTGGCATACTCTTAACAGATTTATATACTAGGGAATTACGTCAGTATCCAATTTGTTTTTTTTTTAATCCTCTTTAATCTATAATTGGTATAGCCTAGAAGTCTAGGGTAAACCTTGGGCTAAGTATAATGAGCAAATTTAATGTTATGTTTTGACAATTACATTTTTGTCAGTATTGGTGATTTCTTTAACTCTACTTTATCAAAATATTTAATTATATAAAAACATTTCACTATAACTGGTTTTCTTTTCGCGAACCTATCGTACATGAACGTATGTTCAAAATTGTTAAATAAATATTCTTCTTCACAAAATATCTAAATAAAAAATATGAAGACAGCATTAATATCTCTAATCAAGAAACTAGGATGTACAAAGTTCACTCAGCTGAACAGAAAAACCAAACAATTTCAAAAAGTTCAATAGAGTGGATTTATTATTTCTATTTTATCTTTATTACGGTGACAAAGGACGAATTCCTGTCGGATTTAAAGTATATTTTTATTCTTTTTACCTCAAAGAGAGATAGATGATCGATGGAAAAAGTTCCTAGTAGCGCTTTCAGGGCCTCAGTTTGTCACATACAGGAGAACCATATCGTTCGAATGGATTAATTACTGAAATATATTTAATGCTTGCACTAATTTTTACAAGGATTAATACTATGTTATGATTACTCTATTACCCGCAGAAATATTATTAATTCAATGCTATTATATTGATTCGTAAGTAGAGAATTTGAGTTATCAAGTTTCCATGTAACAATTCTATAATTTTACTTCGACTAAAGCGGTTAAAATTGAAAATCGTAAAGATTACGGCGGAAACCCTCTTCAGTACTTTCTAAACAGCACTTACACTAATATAGCGTATTTACTCTTGAGATGGCTAAGAGATTTAATCAATAGTGCTATTAGGCAAAATTGGACAGAATTCAACCGTGGGAATAAAGCATGCGTTTTTAAGTTTCATAAAAGTATCAATCCCCTATGTTTCCGTAAAAACTATCTTGTTCATGGATCTCCCCATGATTTAAAGAGATTTCGAAGTATTCTTTTTTCCGATAACACAATCATTTCGTATCAGCGAATCATATCTGCTGGTCAGCTTGTATGCTCGTTAATTTATTTTTTCGAAGACAAAGTTCACTCCGTTCGTGCACACATTTCTGAGTCGGCTGGTGTGAGCCGATAAAACAGAATTTACGAATAGGCGAAAAAAGTATATATTCAGGGCAAACTGCAAACGAGTTTGCTCTGAGAGATTAGGGGAGCGTAAAGTATTTTGGGGTTAGCCGTAACAGTCTCGCCGCGTCCGTTTTGCAGACCAAACTCATAACCAGCTCCGAAATGCCATTTCACACCACCTCTCTATCGATTTTCGATCTTGGAACGTTAGCTCTTTTCTCTCTTAACGCCTCTGCCTCTATGTTCTTCTTCCTCAATCCCTTTTTCACAATTTTCAGTATCCATCGAATGCTAGCAAACTTCAGAGAAGAGAGCAATTAGAAAAGGTGCTTCTAACTCGTGTTTTTCGTAAGAAGTATACTAAGGTTTTATAATTCTGATTTACAAATTAATAAGGAACGTGAATTAATAATGTACAACTGCATTACCATGTTATTTACACCAAAAAATTAAGCTTAATTTAGATGTTATTTATCTCTTATAGTATTATGATAGTGATATTGAAATTATTGCATGGAGGTAAATTATGAATTTTTCATCTTGCCACAATGCGAGCGAGCCTCTTTCTATGTATTGATTTTCGACTTCGGTTTTTATGTTTATATCGGGAGGCACATAATTGATTTTTGCAACGATTCGGGGTAAAACTTTAACTCTCGAGTTTCATAAAAAATAATCTTTAATAAAGAAAACCTGGGAGAAATTTCCCATTTGAGTTCATATGGAAATGAATTAAGGAATAATTTGGACTATTTAATTGGTTTATAAAGTTGCGCAATGAGTAGTTTACCTTTGATTCCCTTCCCTAGTAGCCTCGAGAAACTTGTTTGATTGAAGCCGAGATAATTTGTAAATAAAATGTAAATTTTACTAAAAACGTTTAAAATTCCATCAAAGGCAGAGTTGTACGTTGAACGCCTTTGAGTCCATGTCAAATTTATAGTTTAAAGAACCTTTTCAGGATAGTTTAACGTTCAAAGAGGTGTATTTTTATCAATTTATAAATAGACACTCTTTTTCATTCGAAAAAATGCATCTAGTATAAATCTTTTCCTTAAATTCTTACTTTGTCTCCCTATACTGACAATTTAACCCACTTTTACCACCTTTAAGTGACTCCTAGTTATCTGTCACATTTTTATTTAAAAGCTACGAGAAACAATTTCAAAATATCTACAAAGATAGAAATCAGGCGAGAAGATGCTGAAAAACAATCCGTTCGCGGACGATTGAACCTATGTCATTTGATTGACAGATCGACCGGTTTTCTAAAAGGATTCACTTGGAGTGAAACGTGGGTTGCATGCTCGAATGGTTTTCGGTGAAAGGGGGCTTCGTCTCCATGTAAATTTCGGCAGATAAATATTTGAATCACGTAGGCGGTCAATTTCGGAAAGGAGATTTGAAATTATTGTATTACCTTTGAGTGCCGAGCACGTTACAGTTCCCAATTAATAAACAATCGGAGGGTCGGTCATTCATAGGGTAAAAATCCCCACGAGAACTATTGCGAATAGACGTCTTTCAAAAATTTGATTCCAAGAGTTTGTTGAGTCATATTTAAATGGATCAAGAGAATATGTATTGCACATTTAGGTAAGCTTATCATTTGTTCTCAACGAAAGGGAGGAAACTTTCAATAGTATACATTGCTACTATTATTTTATACAGTCAATCTAATCAACATTTTAACTATAGAAATCTAAGTATTTAAGCCTATCTCTGATTTAATGTTCAATACATCAAGATAGAATTTTCTGGATAGTTAGGTAAGGTAAAAATAGGTGATGGGGCGAATTATTGAAATCGGAAATGTAGGAATTTTAAATATAGCATTTATGAAAGCGCTGCATAATTGAGAGTATAATGATAAAAAAACTCAAAATATTAAAAGTAAATTTCCTTATTATAGGAAAGATTAAATATCAATTAAGTAGATTTTCTAGGAAAAGTATCATTAAAAATACTATCGGAATTCGTAATTTTTGACAAAAGCGACATTCTTCTTCCAAAAAAACCTTTAATTACGGCGTTTTTACGAATACATATAGAAATTCAGCCTTACATTACTAGTTCGAAACGCTAAATTTATTGTTATTATGCCCTTAAATTTAGGCATTAGACACTGAATTGTTTTTAAATTGATGTAGATGAAAGCACTTAGTTTAATAATGGGAAATAAGAATACTTATCACAGAAAAAGGGCCATTTTCTGTGTAATGGAATCCTCCTTAGTTTTAAACCGTAGTAGTTTAAAATTTAATGGAATGAAATAAGTTCTCATACAATTAGATTAATCCAGAGGGATAAAATATAAGAACGTAAACTCTATAAAACTCGACATAAAATTTCTAAAGTGGAATTCCTAATAGCCTTAGAAATAGCTTAAAGGTCGTCCTTCTGAACCTTTCCTAAAAGTTTCCTTAACGACCTTGACATTTACTTATACGATGATCCCTTAATGCTTAGTAGTCTACTGCTCTTTCATTTAAAGGTTATGGTGCTCGAATTTGATCGATAAAAACATTTGGATCTTGCATAGTTAAACAAGTACACCTGGTTGGTCGAAAAACAATGGATGTGAAAATAAAGTGCTGTTGCGAATAAGATTAGAAATATTCAAATTACTCATGGAATGACTATTTGCCTTACTTTGTATTTGCCTAACTCTCCAAGTCGATTACTATGGTTTTATGATTTTATCTCTCTCGTGAAAAGATTTAGAAACATGATGCTATCCATTATAGGATTACAATTTATTTTTAAAATGTATATATGTTCAGTTTGATTTCTGTTTCGTCATAATATTAAATCCCCTGATCCAGGATTTGAATTATAAACGTATTATATACGTAATTAGTATTATAATGAATGATACATAGTATTTTTCTGCTTTGTGCTTCTCTTCTTGAAAACATCCCATGGCAAATATTTCAATGGGGTGAAGAATACGCTGATTATATTCCATCGTTAACATCACTTTATTAGCAGGGTAAATTATTACTCTCACAAAGGAGTACAGGTAATTACACGTACCAATCTCTTTGGGAAGGGAATAATTCAGTTCATCTCCATTCTTAATGTTTGATCATTTCATCTTTGCTTATTATGACATTCCGCGGTTAGAATTTAAGCAGACACAACATTTTCGAAAGTTCGGCTCATATTCGTCCATATTGCTCGTTCTAACAATGCTTATCGGACTAATTTATCAATATTTGTGCACAATGTTTTCATGAATTGAGATTTTCTATAAGAAGTAGAGAATTGTTTAGAATCGTAACATTTTCCCATAAAATTGGATGAAGAGTTAGGAAATGGCAAAAACCAAAAGAGGTTCATGGTAGATGAAAATTCAGAGGAAAACAAAGAAAGGTAAAAAGGGAGAAGGGGATGCGTCCTCTGAGCCAACGGAAGAGAAAATCCAACCGGCCCTCGTATATATTACGGGGGAGGGATTGGAGTTCTTCTTAGATAGAGGCCATCTGAGGTGCTATTGGGGATTCGAAAAGACAAAGAGAGGATCGAAAAGAAAGGTGAGGCATGAGAAACCGATTCGATGGAAGAGGAAATGTGGGGAAGAGGTTAAACTCCAAAAGATCCCTAAAATACGGAAAACCTTTTAAACTCTATTGGATAGAGGGAATGAAAGATCTACCAAAGAGAAAAGTTTAAATTACTTCCTAGCAGGAAAAATGAGAACCCTAAAATCGTAAGGGGTCTAAGATAAGTTCTAAGAGGATTACGAAAGAATTTGAAATTCCTCTTTTGTGAGGAAAAGACAGCAATTCTCTTGAAAAAGACGCGTTCATCATCAACCATAATTGTTACTATTTAAGCCTTAATCTGAATTTATTTGCTTCTAAAATAAATCTGAATGAAGAAATTCAAGTCCCTTACCATTTAAATTCTGCCCGTGTGTAAATTCCGCAAAAATCTGGATGTGGGATATGTCAAATCTATTTTTTAGACTATTGTATTCTGAGATATTCTTACCGAAGATGTATAATATGAGGAACTTCTTCACCTGAGCATAGATATATGGCAGTCATAAGAATGACCTGTTTGATTTTAAGACCAAGGCAGAAAAAGTTTTAATGGGAAAACTTCAAATTTACGAGTTCTTGTAAGTTTATATTTAACGACTTTGTCTGACACATTTTACACCCTTTACAGAGTTATAGGAGCTCTCTTATGATGAAATAGAGAAGACACTTCATGAAAAATCTTTTTTATGAGACACTCTGAAAGAGTAAGACATGACAATTCTCCACCTGATTCACTAAATTAAAGGTTTAGGTGACTTAAGAAGGTGAACAAATTTGCGGGGCGTGATCTAGGGTAACTTTTTATCTACATTTGGTTTCAAGAAATATTTTTAATACTTTGAACCAAATAATACTCTCAGGAGTTAACTAGCTGTGAACTCTTTCAAAATTAATTGTTACCCTTAATATTCGATATAAGCGATCGCAGATAGTGCGAGTCTGACTTTCCCTTTCAAAAATTTGAAATTGAAAAACATTCCACCACATACATTTATAAATTTAATTTACAAATCATGAATTATAGTTAAATAGAAAATATAAAAAATATAAAAAAATGAGTCTATACAATCAGAGGATAAGCAATAGAAAAATGTTATAAATAATAATAATCCTTTCAACCATAGACCGTTAACTTTTGAACTCTCTTCCAGCTATCTTAACTTTAACTGAAAGGTAATTTACATTACTTTTTTCGCCAATGTAAAATTTTCAGTAATCATGTTTTATGTTTATGAAAAAAATGAGTTTTCTGAACTACAATGCAATATAGAGGTACGTATTGAAATAGAATGGATGATTGCTTCCGTTGACTCTAATATGTCTCTTTTTTGAACTTTAAATATTATTCTTTTGCTAACAATCACCATGAAATAACTCAAAAATCCGAAACTCTCTCATGCAAACAGCCGAAAGGGTTAGAAGTCTATACAGAAAAAGATGTTACCATAGTGAAAGTGTATTTTTTCGTAAATACCAGTTCAGAAAATATAACTTAAAGATAGCTTTATATACAGCGCTATCAATAAATCAGGAAAATACTAATCCCTGTAAATAAACTGGGAACTAGAGCTTTTAAGGTATTTACTTCTGCAGAGGCCAAATTTTGTTTTAAAAATGGTAGGAGATCTAAAGGAGCCTTTAAGCAAAGCGCAAGAGTACTCGGACAAAATAACGTTATGCAAAGATGTCTCGAATTTTCCCTTTTCGGCCAAATCGGGGAGTATGAATATTCATCAGAGACGCTGAGGTGAAGTGAAGAGGCGAAGGGCGGAAAGATAACACTCGAGCGATCATCGCGATATCCTTTGAGGAGATAAACGCCCTAGGGTGAAGACCAAGAAAACCAATAGAAAGCACTGCGGGGGAAAAAGAGACGGCAATAAGCGGTGAATAAAGGAGTAAAGGAGATATAATCGTAGGCTTAGAAAGGTTTTAAGGTGAGAATCAAAATGTCAAAGGCCAAATGTAACGGAGGAGAGCTGATAGAGTTTGTAATTAGATTCGAAGAACCTCTGGCTGGGAGGGTGGAGGGATTGCTATAGCACGAGTCTTAATGCTAGCTGTCTGAACATTTATAGACAATTCAATTCTTTACTTGCCTTAATCATGGAAAGAACTGATTCGAATCTGTTTAACCGCGATTTCCTGCGGTCTGTTCTCGGACTAGAAGGACACAGGAATGATGGAGAGCCTTATTGCTATACATGATAATTGACATTGAAGATGGAGAAAAAATTGTTCATGGTAAAGCTCATTCACATCAACCTGGTCGATGATAACTAGTGAGAGGGCAAATAAGAGGGGGAGAAGGGGAACGTTTGAGGGGTGTTGTCTTGTTATGAGTCGTGCTGTGAAAGCTGTTCATGTACGAGTGCTCCTTTCTCAGCAATCGCTGCCTCCCCTATTTTCTGAGTTGGACTAAACCTGCGCAGTAGATTATTAAGTATCGGCCAAATTAATGAAAATGAGCTATAACCAAGGCCAGTGCCGATCTGAGATGTGCAAAGTGTTGAATAAATCACAGGAATGACTGCTGGGTCAATAATCCATACTAATTAAATCAGTTTTTCATGTTTGAACGATGATATTTTATATCTAAACATAATAATCTCCCATAATGTGCTACTTAGAATAAAAGCTTAAGTATGATTTTATAATTTACCTACTATTGTAATATCACATTCATTAAAAGTACGCAGGGGTTGTCGAAACAGGAAAAATGTTTGAGTCACATCAAGCAGTTATGAATTTAAATGCCCAGAAATGAAAAGTATACTCATTAAATATTAAACCGCTGGTGTACACCTAAGTAGCGTTCACCTTCTTAAACATTTACTCTTTGCTATTTTGCGAGTAAGGAAATACCATGCGATGAATTATCTCGATCATCTCCAAAATGGTTAGGTTTACCTAAATTTAGGATATATTTAAAATTCTATAAAAGAGGGTTTTAGGAAAAAATCAATCAAACTATGTGACGGAGAGGAAGAATTCGAGAGACCGTGCACGATAAATCAAGTAGACTTTTAAGATCCATTAACTTTGAGCTCAGGGTTTCATTCAGATATGGCATGAATGGCGCCTGTTTAATAAAGAATATTTCATTGAAATTAACTGGCATTAAACATCTTTCTCTTCTATAATCATTTTTGTTATAGAAGTTTTTCAGTTTTTCCCATGAATATTAGGATTTTTCCTGCGTAGTTACTACCCCAATTTATAGATGGAAGAATAAAGGCTGTCTCTTAAATCCTTGTCATTAATAATATTGTGTCGCAACCAATGTCTTTTATTTCGTTTTTGGTATTACTAATAAACCCTTCCAGAGGCTAATTAATTTATATCCATTACCAAATAAATGTCAGTTCTTATCAAGCTGAAAATGTAATATAACAGAGAGCAAGCTAATCCGGCGAGGATAAGTTAAAAATACATGAAAAAGGATGCATTCTAAAAATTTTAAAGTCATGTATTAGGATATTGATTTATCAATACATTTTTAATGTAAAAATGTAGACAAGAGCATACTACTTTGATAAATTCCTTATATATCATAAATTAAACAATTCCATGACGATATCGTGATCTATTTTACCTCTTGAATTAAACCAGTTAGTTTAGGCACCTTTATATTTCTCAACGATCCGTCAGTTGACAACTTGCTATTTTCTCACCCATCTCAGGAGTGTAAATGAACTTCTCAAATGCAGAGCCAAATGCGTATTCCCAGTGGAGTCCAAGACAAACCGTCTTGAGTATACATCTAGATATTCCAATGACGTCTTCAACTCCCTTTTCTCCCTTTCACCACGATTCTATCATCTGCAGCCACCCTCAGAGAGGAGTATCCTTCGTTTCTTGACTAACTCCTTTTGAGAGACTTCTGTCGGTTCTCAGTCTGTACTCATCTCTCTCTAGTCCCACACTCACAGTTTCTTTATCTCCGATTTCGTTCCATTCTCCCGTTTTCCATTTCCAGTCACCACTTATCTAACTCTATTGCAATCCTTTTCTCTTCACTTTCACAAGTATTCTCGTATATCTCGTCTTTCACGAGTATTCTCGTATCTCTCACGAGATTTCACCCGAAGTCAAAAATCATAAATTACTTGCATAAATAGATGGAACGCGTTCTACGTTCGTATGCTGAATAAAGTTGGACGTTTCGTTAACGCTCATGTGTCAGATTGACAAATAATTTATTTAGAATATTTAAATATTTTAAACCCATATATTCCACGCGTAAGATATTTATAATCTAGAAGAGAAAATATTTCCATCAAATTAATACTTTTACAAAATTTTCATTTTTTCTACAACATCTGAGCATTTTATATTTTAATTTAGAACTACAGAATGAAAATACGAGTTCCTAATAGATTAGCTTTACTTTGACTTGTATTAACATTTAAATCATAACACATGGTAGAATTGTATTTGAATATGGGGAGGAAGTATAATCTTCCCATGATAAAAATTCGCAGGTATGTGCAACATATCAACGACTGGAGGCTTAAAAGCTTTGAAATGCCTAAAATTTTGAACTTCTTTCGCTTCACACACAAGTCACGACGATATCGCAGAAAGACGATATGGTTATTAGCTAAGACTTGCAAAGTGTCCTTAAGCCATGTATTCAAATTAATGATTGAAACCCCAAAAAAGGAGGAAATATGTTATTGTATGCATTCAATTTAAATATTTATGCCAATAAATATTACAGTCAACAATGAATAAATGTTTGTGTAAACACGATATCTCTACAGTCACTTTCGTCTTTCCTAACATTATTGATGTTGCGTGGAACTAAGAGTGTACAACACTTCCTTCCAGCTGTTATTTCATCAATCGATCTGCGGAAAAAGCCGATAATCGATAAAAGCTCGCGACAAAACAGTTACTCTCTTTTTTATATTTACGCTCGCAAAAGGGAAGAGCTCCACTATTCCACCCTCTTTCTCACTCACGAATTTATATCATGTATCGCTCGAAATTCTCTCTCTGGTTTCACTTTTCCATTTCTCTATCGTACATCATTTAGATCTTTTCATCATCAGACCCCAGTATTTTTCCATCAGCCTGCCCGCTCTTCCCTCGCTCCCATTTCCTTTGTGTATACGTTCCATTCCCCTTTGCAGTATAACTTCTCCTTGAATCCATTACCCGTATTTTAAATTCTTCTCTCCCTCTCTCAAGGGCCGAGCTCTGAATTTGTATGAGCGTTCTTTACTGCCTATCTTCTTCTTATGTATTCTCACCTCACTTTCGGCCTACTGTCCTTTCTGCTTCCTTCCTTTTTCAACGCTAATTCGTTTCTTGAAAGAAAAATATCCATGAGATGAAGCTTTTCTGTCATTTTTTGGGAGATGGCTTACACGTAACTATACTATAGATAGTTTATCTTTAGTATGGTTAGCTGATTTTGGTAACGGAGAGGCAAGAATTGCTATCAGGGAATTTTATATATAACAGACATTCTATTAATAGCAGCCAACGTATCTAAAATTTTTCATTGTGTCTTGTACACAAAAAATAATCCAACTGTTTCCAGGTAGTGATATCACTCTATGTTAGAATGGGGTACATATTTATTTATGTACTGCAACTAACCAGGAATACATCTAACACAGTGACTGATGAGAAAAGTAGCTAAAATGTTAATCTTCCAATCCTTATCTTTGAATATATTTTTTTCAACCTCGAAAACTTGACGAGTTGCACGGTCTTGGCACGATGTGGGGAAGGCCTATTCTTTTGGGATTTACTCATCTGTTCCTTTTCGGATTGCCGATTCAAATGAGAAAAGAGCGAGTTGGCATTGTAAGCGATGAGATTCCGAGTATAGCGGAGGGTGTCAGAAATATATTCACGCGTGCAGGATTGGGGAAATTCTCCTTTACGACGGAAATACGTGATATTCTGTTGGCGAGATTTTCCAGGGAGAGACTTTGCTTCAAATAATCATTTTTATGCGTTTAAATATAAATGAGACGTAGAACCTGACCATTACCACCTAATTCGAGGATGTTAATGAGGTTTTCACTTGAACCAAGCTGTGTATACAGATGTATGCAGCAAAGTAGTTGTTGCGCTGGAAAAATATGTTTATCTATAAAGGTGGAATATTTGTGTTTAATCACTACAAAAATAAATTGAAATTCACTTATAAGAAATTTTTACACATCCTCTTCAAAAAATATTATAACAGCTTTGAACCTGGTGATTTATTTTCTTAATATTGTGTGGTAGAGGGAAAGCACCTTGATTCTATCTGCACAGTCTGGACAGAAATTGCTGAAGTTGACAAAACTTAATTATAAACGGATTAAGCGGAAATTCGTCATTAATGACTATTCCATCCTTCTTTTTGTTCTTTTCTTCCTCCTCGATGTTTCCTTGTTTTCCTCACGTAGGCATATCGTATACTTTTCATCATCTAACCTTAAAATGATTCTAACTCTTCTGATAAATTTTCTCCACGCACGGTGAAATTACTTCACTACCTCCTGCTTTAGGTCCTTACAGAAGTCTTCATTCTTTTCATCACTAATTTTGCTGCATTAATTGATGAATTTAATAGAGGCAAATTGACCAAATAGAGGTTTAAGCAGTAGAACTGTCGTTTAAAGTTAAATGTACAAATAGGTCGTATTATGTGTTCATTGTTAACTATGTAAGAAAATAAGTATTTTTAATAGATGCATTGCAATACAGCCCCATGTTTAGACAAAAGAATAGTAGTCTAGAGCTAGAAAAAATTATTTTAATGAAGGAAGTGTCTTTGCGTGTTTGCAACACTTGGTTATATTTTTCTTATAATATGAACATTCGTGACTGACAGGTTGAAACAAATACCGAATATTTGAACGATAGGTTCGTGGAATTTCCAATTTTTTCCAAAAGTACTGTTAGTTCTCTCTCACAAGGTTGACTTCCAGTAAATATTGACTTGAAAAAAAAATGAAGACGGTGGAGAAATATCAATTAATACATACCTGATTTCCGAGGTTTTTCAAAACAGCCCGAAATGAGATTGTATTTCAAAAAGAGTGCATGAAGGAAATGAGACAAGAGGGACACGAAGAAAATGATTCTTTTTATTTCACTACCAAAGGAAAAGTATCATAAAATAGGGAGAAAATATAGAAAAGTAATGGAGAAAAGGAAAAGTATTTAAAAATTCTTAGAGAAGGTATGCAGGGAGTTGTCAACATGCAAGCGAATGACAATTCCTTAGGGTAACGTCTGTACTTGCTGTAGTAGCGTTAATATCCGCTATGTGTCCACCGTAGTTTCCATTACTTATCGGATGGGAAAGATGGAGATACCAGAGAGATAATGGATTCCAACGTTACCAAGGTATAGTGGTGCTTCTAGAATTATAGAAGGGATGGCATAAAGGTTATCCTTAATTCACAAGAAGTAGAAGCAACTCTCAAGTCTAAAATTATAAGATTGTTAGATTTAAAAATTTTCCCATTCGATTCCATATTCTTATATTTTACATAGTCTTTAAAAAATGGAAGAGATAAATAAAGTTATGCATATCATTTGCCTAAACCTCTAAATTGTGCAATTATAATACTAAAGATTTTGCCGATAGTTTTATAACTACGGAGTTTCCCTTCAGTATCCTTATTCTGAAACTAAAACTAATAAACTGATTTTCTCTTTTGCAGTGGTTACCTCTATCAACCCGAAAAATCACATAATTCTCCCGTCTTTCATGTCCCTCGAAAAATCCGCGGGAATTCCATATTTTACTGTCATCATAAGACAAAGCACTGCCTCCGCACTTCAAAAGAGAAGAATAATGGTTTCCCATATGAATCTCAGCGGAATAGGTGAGTTTATCTTATTCTTTTCTCGTGATATTACAGAAAGCTTATTTCATCAGTTTTCCTCTGATTTCGGATATTATTTCGCTAAGAAATCATGGCTTACATTGTGCCAAGGAAGATACCTTTGTAAGTGGGCATTATTCCAAAGGTGTTACAAAAAGGACAGATATGAGGAAAATAATAAATTATGATTCTATATCTAGTACAAACCAATATCTGTTTTTGGAACTATTTTCATCACACAGGCTATACCAAACTTGTTCTATGTACTATTTGACGTCCTTATTTTTCTATTTTTGACATATGAATTGACTCAATGGTGAGGAATTAGTGAAGAAAACCGCTCTCAAAAAAAAAAGAAATGCCTAAAATTTTGAACTTCTTTCGCTTCACACACAAGTCACGACGATATCGCAGAAAGACGATATGGTTATTAGCTAAGACTTGCAAAGTGTCCTTAAGCCATGTATTCAAATTAATGATTGAAACCCCAANTCGGAATGAAATTATCGAATGAGCATAATACTCGAAAGCTTTATACGATAAAAAAATTGTTTCAGTACATTTCAGATATGGCCGTTATATTTGACATTCGAAGCTATTTGTTAACGAGTGCATTAAAACCAAAACATACAACATTCTCGGCGCCATTTCTGTGGTATTTTCTGTAATGCTTTTCTGATATAATGTCAGAATTAATGAGAAATTCAGTGAATTAATAAGATAGATATCAGCTTCGATCTTGATTCGAGCTAAATCTTCCCGATAAGGGAAGGCATTCGGAATGACACCTTGGCTTAAATATTACATCAATAAGCTATTTTCTTCATTGCCATTACTGTTAATGATTCTTATACCATTATCAACCAAACTCACCAGCAATTCATGGAAAAAGAGCCCAAAAAAGGAAGTAACTTTTTGAATTAAGTTTACATTAATTTTTTAACAGTGTTAAGATAATAATGCATTTATATAATGCATATTACCACATTTAATGTTATTAAATGTGTTTTCATGTGTATACTAGGCTTATTTATGTATTAATCGTGCATTAATAATTTATCGTGCTCTTATACTCGTTGACATCTTTTACCTATTTCTATCCATGAATTTGCGCAGGTTTTTCAATCCCTTCCTCAAAGTGGGTATTTTCTTACATTGTAGAAATTTTGATCAAGTATTTTTTAAATTTTTCATATCCAAATTGCTTCTTATTCTTAAGCGTTCTCTTAAAATTAATAATTATACTAAAAGGTCGATGAGATGATGTCGATGTGTCGATGAGACTCAAAATCCCCCGAACCAAGGCGTTTTTTATTATCATATCCCGATTTAGGGCGATAGCGAAATTGAGAACGTCCCAACTTCGACTGATACTTGATTCTTCTTCAGTCGAAGGAAGTAATTTTTGATGGCGCAGTGAGGACGTCAGACGTCTTACTGAGAGACATTCTTACCCCAATTTTGGTAAAACGCCTAGTGGAAAACGTCTTCGCCTTTCATCTGGAATTTGTAAAGCCGTTCTTTCTGAGACATTCAGGACAGACAACAAGGGATCGCGATATTGCTCAGGATCTCAATTTAGCAGAAATGCGCGCGTTTATTTTTTATCCTGTCATCGAAGAGAGGGAAATATTCCGGCCACTCAGTTTCGTCCTCTCGCCGTTGAATTTTGAATCGAGGAGGTGAAAAATACGCAGTGAGTGCGAGAGGTAGCTTTCCCTTTTCTTTTCTACATTTCAAGGGGAAAGGGGTTCCTCGAACAGAGGAGCCTCAGGAGAAAAATGCACAGAATTTGTCCTTTCTTGAGCCCCCTAGGGAGGGATGGATGTAGTCGTCTCAATCAAGGATAAAAAGGGTCCAGGGAGTGGAAAGAAGGGCGATGGAAATAGAAAGGCATTTTGGCTTGAAGGAGAAATAGGGTTACGAATACGACTTTCATGCAGCAAATCTGCACAAAAATTCTCGAAGTCAATTACATGAAATCGATGTTCTTCTGCAAAGAAAGATTAAAACGATCCTACGATCAATCGAAGTGATATTGATTCGGTTGTCACTCAGTGGGATACCGTAGTTTTCAATCGAACCATACCAGGGTTGAGCAATGTGAGAGCTAGAACGTTAGAATATGGACAGAGACACGTTGAGAAATGAGTGTTTACCCTCATGAGTCAAATAATTGGCTATAGGAGCGCATACGATGTACATTGCATTTTCAACGTCATCAATATAGAGACATGTAAGGGAATTTTACAGATATACATTATAATAACTATAATGCTTTAATTCTTCTAATACTCATATATAAGATGATACAATATCAAAGAAATTGTAAACGAAACGTGACTAAAACAGCATTTTCTTTATTTAACCAAGTTAACTTAATGGAAAAAGGAAAACTCAGTTTGTAAAATTTCAAAATATATATTTCTCTACTGCGACATGTTTCAACTCACAGAGTTATCATCAGGCCTTTTGATGTTATGTGAATTGAGAGTGTTGGCGATACGGTAGCTAAGAGAACCAAGGCATGATGATAACTCTGTGAGTTGAAACATGTCGCAGTAGAGAAATATATATTGTGAAATTTTACAAACTGAGTTTTCCTTTTTCCATTGATATGGAATTTCACAAAGTAACGGCTTCTTCCATTGACTACAAGTTAATTTAATTTCATTGGTGTTAATTTAAGTACTTACGTATTTAAGTAAATTCGCTATTATTGAGAGGGAGTGTAACTACAATATACAATACTATATTTATATAAAATAGTTTATCTTGCGCTCCGAATCGCATAAATATTTCACTCATTAACTTCATAATAAATGCCACGGTCAAATTACAGGTTCGCAAGGATATGAAGAAGATTTGAAGGAATTTTAAATTTGGTTCCTTATCAATGAAAAGTTAATGATTTTCAAGCTGCAGTCATCCAAGTGAAAAAGTCTATCTTTGTATTGTCAATATATGGCCGTCGTTCTTCCTTGGTATAAGAACTTGAAATGAAAAGTTGTTGATAAACAACAGTTCAGTCCTGAAAAGTATTGTGCTCATGTTAGAGGAACAGCCTTCAAAAATTCTGAGGAGGACAGCTCTCTGCTAAGAAGTACTCTTCTCAACAAGCACGATGCTTGCAAAAAAGTATTCGTGAAATATTTCTGCAGAACTACTTCTGCTGATAATTTCTATGTATAAATGATGAATAAAATATTTCTCGGTTTAGATATAGACCGTGCATCTACTTCATTACTCCCAATAGGAAGAATAGATTGATAAACGTATTATTTCCTTCCAATGCTATTTTTACAGGGAAACCGATAGAGAATTTACGACGACTATTTTTGCAAAATTTAAACAGCCCATATATAAGGGAAATCTTGAGAATGTAAATGAAGCCCAAAAATAATTTATATCGAAGAATGAATTGGATAATTTCCTCTTTGCTAAAATTTTGAGAGGGACGTGTCTTTGAATATTTAATTTACGTGGGCAATCCATAAGAAATTATTCAAGGATAATTTTCCGATAGTAAAATCTGACAGGAGCGGTTGATAGGACCGAAATTTTCCTTTATTCATGATGAAATAGGAAATCCATAAGTAAAAAAAGTTGATGTACATAATATATCGAAGCTACGGCGTGGAAGAGATATCAGTCAAGAAGCCTGAAAACTTATCTACTTAATTATGGATCACCGTCTTCACGAACGATTAATACTTTTCCGTTATACCTTTTGTATGATTATCTCTTTTATAGCAAATATTTATCCCCATTCCGCGGCGAGTAGACTTCGTGAAGTGTACGAAATGAGCTCTTCGAAATTAGAAGCTAAATTAACCTTAAAGGAAATTTGTCAATAGCAATTGGTTTTAAAGAAGTATTTTTTACAGGAAAAAGTTAAATGAGGAACATATTTATTTCATAACAGAAAGGGTCAAGCCTTATGTGAAATAAAATGTATCAGGAAAAATATTATTTTATTGCTATTTTAAGAAATATTCTGGATAGTGAGATATCGCGATCCTTCTAAATAATGTTTGGCGCATGAATGTGTAATACATTTACAAACATATTTGTAAACTTATATTTCCTACCAGAAATACTTAGAATGACTGTTAGAGGAAGATATTTGATGGTAATTTTCAAAGGAGACTTAGAAACTAAATCAGCTGTTTACGTAGCCTCGACTTTCCGACGTTAAGAAGTTTAGATATCGATTCTTTCGAACTTATGCTGACAAAATGGCTTCCTACTACGCCAAAGTTTCAATTGCTTTAATTAAAAGTCAACATTTTCTTTCTTGATATCTCTAGGGAAATGTAGCTTGAATGATTGTTTTCGGAGGTAGAGCGTTTTCTCATGGAAAATATTGGATGGAAAAAGCGCCTTAGGTATTAATAGAGATTTTTTTGTGGAATTAGGTAAATTAAACCGATTTATTATTTTTATAAATTTCTCGAAAATTTCCTCTTTTTGCGTTTAGCAGAGTAGGTGTATATATATAAAGTCAGATATTCTCCCACATGGGCCACCATCAGGAATCGAAACCGCCGCTATAGGTGAACGCACTACACACTCCTCTTCTGGAACTGTTTCTTGAGTTATTCATCCCACGATAAAAGACAACCAGATTATTTTCACCACATGTAAAACATGCACCTAAATATAACATTGAAAATATCAGAATGCGATCCGTAGGAGAACAAATCACTAGTTCAGCATTCGCAATAAAAAGATTTTGCTCATCAAATTCGTTATCTCGAACATTATTCGTCAGTATAAAAGATGACACGAACTCTTTCCAAACAAAAGCATGATCAAAACTCAGTAGATGAGTAGTTGGAAAAGTTAGGTAATGAATGTAAGGGAGGAAGAAGACAGGGGGACGAGAGGAAAGAAAAATTAAACCAATATCAGCAGTCTATTGAAGCACACAAGTCTTCCTCTCAAAAGAAAGACAAGGGGAGAGAATCATGAAGACACCACGAGGATGGAAATGATATTTCGCAGGATGAAATGAGAGAAACGAGGGTAGAGAGCGGATTATGAAGTTCAAAGAGGGAGAGATAGTTTGAGAGCGAAGAGCCCAACACACAGACATGAACATTAGATATGGAGAAGAAGGGAGGAAGTGGTAACGGAGTTGGGTGCTCCACAATGGACCGGCACCAGTCAGATAGGGAGAAAGACGGAGCGCGATCGAGTTTGCATGCAAAACGAGATAAGGAAGAATCCAGAGGGTGCACTCGTAACGAGGAAGGGGAGGGAGCGTTTCTATTTAGCTCCCCGTAGACGCCGTCGGGGTATTAAACGCTGCACTCTTTGAAGGATGGGGGATGATGACTGGGAAGCCTTACGCCTGCGGAAGGGAGTTCTAAGGAAGAGTCTGGGGGCACCGGAGATGGTCCAGAGGAAAGGTCGAGATGGGGTTTCAGCTTCGGAGGATTTTTTTTTCAACATCGGGGTGGAGACGGTTGTTCTCGCAAGGGAGGGTTGCCACGGAGTTGGGGCGGAAGATAAAGGATTGGAGCGGCAAGGGAGATTAATCAAAACTCTTGAATTCTACGCAGAACAAGAAGGGAGTAGAAAGAGGGTGGATTTGAATAGACTCGAGGAGATATGGAAAATGTTCCCCTTTTCATGGAATATTAAAGACAGTTTGGAAATTCCTCCGTGCTACGCGAATCTGATGTATGGAGGCATTTTCATATGCCGTGGAATATATGGTTGGCTCCTTTATCGAAGTTTTCCTCACGTGTGTTTTTTTGGGAGGTTATTTACACGTATGGTAAATGCTAGGAAGGGCTTGATTTATACTGTCAGGGAGACGAGTGAAAATATCTCCAAGAACATGCATGTTTTCTGAGGTCGTGTTTATTTTCTTAGAAAATTATGGTTTCTATTCCGGAATTTAAAAATTATACCGGTCTGTTTTGAATATAAATTAAGTTATTCACGATAAAAGTGAAAATGTATATATCAAACATTCCTTACGAAATAGAGACATTTCCAATCAAAGGTAATAAATAATCATGTCAAATGCGATTATTGGAAACATTTACGACTAAATCTACCTTTGCACGTCTTTCAGTAACAGCCTTGTATGTTACTAAGAACATATTTCTGCGCATGTAAAAATGATTGTATAGGAGAAAGAAGTTCAAAGGAATTATAGAACTCTATAATAATATATCTACTACTATAAAGGATAAGGAAGAGCACACTTCTACCGTTGCCACAATGATTTTACTATACGACCATGGTTTCGCTCCTTTAGCGATTTTCTACCGTTCCCACTTCTACCACTATCGAAAGCGATAGTGGTAACAATAGAAGTGTCATTTTCCTTATTCTTTACAATGAAGAACTGCCAAAAACTCGAGGCCAAATTAGTAGACTTTATTTCTTACTTTTTCGTACTGTTAGATAGGATATAACTATATTAAACGAGATGGATGCATCATACGTAAGAAGTATTGGGAGAGTTGTAGTCTCACTTAAGATACCTAAATAAAATCACAAATTAAAACGTACAGTATTTCAATGGGAGGGGTTTTTAGAGATTTTTGGTAGAAAAATGTATACGGAAAGAGATGTAACAGAATAAACAATTCAAGAGCTTTTTCTTCATTTCAATGTGATTTCTTATTTCAACATATGGGCTCAAAGCAAAGTTGGAAATTTCATCCTCAAAATACCCAACGAACTTACAGACAGGAAAACAATCTCCCGACGGAAGAAAATAAAAATAAAATAAAATGAATCGTAGCCAGATTTCTAGAGGAAGATTGAAAGATTCTTCCCATAAAGTTTTCTGAAAATCTCGGCTCCTTCTGACCCTATCGATACAAATCTTTCGTTTGCTCCGCGTATGTTTTCGACTTCCTCGCTGTGATTCTCTTCAACGAGGACATAGACTTGTTTGTTCAAGCAACTATTTGAATAAGGAGATTCAATACCTTTCTTTGTTTTCTTTCGATGTCAATGTTGTTTCTTTCCGAACTCAGTCACAGAACCTTCATGGTCAACTCCACGGAGCCAAAACCATTTTCGGAAAGGACTAAAAGTATGTAACAGAAAGTGAAAGAAAATATCTGATGTTTACCTAGTCCTATTCCATGTATCGATCCGTTTCAAAGCACGACAGCTTTGAGCTTTGAATTTGTTTAGAAAATATAGAGATATACATTTCAAAGTAATGTTTTTCCACGTTCTAAATGTACGTTTTTCAGACGTACAAATACGAATGTGACAGCAAGCGTCGCTTTTATTTACAAATAGCTACTAAAGCAACGTTCTCTTTGGTAATCAATCTAATTTTCACAAATTTTGGGCCATGTTCAGCATTTCCGTAAACAAAAAGGAAATGGGTATTTTGGGGCAGAAGTAAATTATTAACGGCGTCATAACACGTTTATGAGAGCGCCTTTCGATAAAACAAAATTTGCTGGATTGCTAGGGATTTTTTTTGATACTTCAATGAAATCATCCCGTAGATATCTCTGATAATAAAGAACTTCTTGTAGCGGATAAGCTGGAAGTTTGCGTCTTTACTAACTGCTACTCATGCAGAATATTGTAGTCTGATAAGCTACAATCACTCCCGAATCTTTAATAATAAACATAAGCTTGGATTTAGAAGCAAAATATTTTAAATTGCAAAGTTTCCGCGTTGAAGAAAACAGTTTCAAACGGAGAGATTATAAAAAACGGAAAGGGACCTAGGTTATTAGATAACTCAGCTCTCAGAAAATAAAACTGTCGCGTAGGCGCTAAAATATGAGATGCGGGAATATGCGAACCCTCTCTCATTGGCGAATGCAACAATGGCGCCTAATTAATACATCCCTGTCCTAATTTTTGAAGCAGGTCTTCTGTTTTCAAGAGCACTCTTCATTGTGGCCTTCAACAGCTGCGACCATACGTTCAAAGATCGCGTGCCTGATAGTCCCTCACCTCTGTCTAAAATCTTCAGCACGATGCGCACTCGGTATTAATTAGAACGGAGGGAACTCACGTTCTCGCCCCTTATGACGCTAATAAGCCGATGAATTATTAACGTCGGCTTGGAGACGGGTCATCGATTGCAGCGTTGGATCGAACGTCATCCGAGAGGAGGCCGGAGTAAACAGAGGGCGAAAATCCCAAGTCAAAGATCGAATGTTGTTGAAACTAAAAATTGCAAAGGTGAAAATGCACCTTTCCTCGATGACGGACTTGTTTGTCAAAGGACTGCTTCCAAATATACCAAAAGTAGCTATGATAGCTACTAATTATTAGAATAATGGATTTCTTAAAGTGCAATTGAAAATTCAATCTTTCCTTTACTTCTCGAGATGAATTACTTATAGAACCCAAGCATCGGTATGACTGAATCAAAGAGCCAAGTTCTGTAAAAATTCGGATTAGGTTCGATGATATCCGGTTAGTACATCTACCCGTACAAAGTTAGGCCTAGGTTCCAGTCCTGGTATGGTCGAAGTTTTTTTCATCCGTTTATCCTTTCATTCAATTATCTTTTATCCACTTCAAAATAATCGATTTTCCTGAAAACGTATCATGAAATAGCATTTATTACAAGTTGTAACATTAAAATTCCGCTAAAAGGTTATGTGGAACGACAGATTCTGATTCAGGAATCTGGAGCTTCATTAGGAATGACGTCCGTAAAAAATAAGGGGGCCAAAAGATGAGTGGATGGTCCATGATAATTCATTTACTAAACTGGTTTCAAGACAAATTTGTTTTGTGATGAATCATCTCGAAAAGAGATGACTGATAGGTTTGTTTCCGGAAAAGGGAGATAAGGCCCGTTCCGTATTCCGGCAGTAAAGAAATCTTCGCTATCTTCGCTTGGAGAGACACTTCACAATTCTTTTGTTTCATAACTTCCTATCAGCATGTTGGTTCTGAAGGTTTATATTTTTACGAGATTCGGAAATAAGTACTTCGTAAGTGAAGGAAAAATGTATTTTAATCACTACGCTTATGATGAACAGGTATTAGGTCGTCGGTATATCGAGCGATATACCGAGGGTAATCTATAGTTAACCTGTATTAATTAACAACACCCTTTTATTACAAACATCCACCAATAATTTTAAGGTCATAATTTACTTTAAGAACTAGATTTGGAACTTAAAAGAGGAAGATACGCTAACTCTACCTTACATATACATTTAAATACACATGTGCCCTTTCATTAGCCAGCTTTTGGAAGAGTTAATGCGCAGTTTTGACCTTTTTTTTCTTCTTTACTGCCGTCATTGTTTGTGGAAAAATGGGTTCACGAAAAGATGGGAAAAGTACTTTCCTGATTTTTGTCGAGGTAATTAGTCGTCGTATGCAGCAGGGAGGACGTAAATATTTTCTTCAGGTTCCTAGATCATAAAATCTTTAAACTTACTGAGAAAGTTCGACCAACGTTTCCGATCTTAACTCATCATCTGGTATCAAGAAGCGCCTCGGTTACGCTTAATGATGAAGATTACTCATGAGGGTTATTGTAACCTTCATGAGTAATTTTCATCAGTATAATATATAACCAAGTCTAGTAAATTTTCCGCTTTATTTCATAATTTAATAAAACAAATAAGAATCCAATTATTTTACGAAGTTAAGATAATTTGAAAGTGATCAATGGCTCGATATGTACTTCCTTTGAATTGGGGCATGAAGTCCGTAATAGGCTCTTAAATCATTACAGCAAGATCACGAAAAAGAGCACAGCTATTTAACTTTCCAGAAAATATTCAGCAGCATCGTCGAACAATACTACCGGGGCAAGGGTCTATCAGAGCTCCTTTTAATGTGCTATAAATTTGAAGGCCGATAATAATCGAGTTCAATGACACACCAAATCACTCAACTGGGACCTAAAAATGAGAAAAAGTTGATGGAAGGAAATTGCCGGAGAAAGGAACGAGTGAATGACCCGTCTCATGAATAGGGCAAAAGACCCATGTGACCTTGCAAAAAAGGTAGCTCAAGTTCATGGGAAAGTGAACGAAAGTGAAGGCATTTCTGGCGACCGCCCTTGAACTCCGCGCGAAATATGACTGCGTGATTCTGTATGGGAAAAGGGTTCGGCACGACCTGTCGCCGTTTCAACAGGCGAGACGGAGTCTAATCACATCAAGGGAATAAACAATGCAATGATAAATTTCGCTCAGATTTGATGTTTGAGGCAAATAAAAAAATAAGAAACGAAAAAACTTTGATATTTCAAAGATTTACCTGAAATTACTTTTTGATTTTTTCTCATGTATTTTGATTGCAGTTTAAAAATATCGATTACCATGCGTTTACACATTACATCCACATCTATAGTTATACCTAACTCCTGGGAGTATATCTTACGTAGTGTAGCAGAAGTTTATGCATTGTTAAAATTTTATTTATTTATCTTCCGTAATTGGTCGACGTGTTTCATTGTTGACATTGGTAATCTTTGAAAATTTTCCAACTTCAGAATGTGACCGGCTGGTATTTCCAGAATATTTTTTTATAATGACTGTACATAATAATATACGCAAACTATATTACTGTTACGATAAAACACTCCATAACTCCATAAAGTACTGAAATATAAGTTAAGTAAATCTAAACGGCAAATTATATCTGTTGTGAATTTCATATTTCTTTTAATTCAAGAAATATTTTAAATGAAAATACTAATTTATTTTGCAACTTACTTGTCAGAGAAATATGGTACCTCATAAATAGGATTATCTTCAATCTATAATTTTGTTTAATAAATCCATTTACCAGATATCCTTAGATTTTGAATCAAATAACTTCATAAATCGCACTGAATATTTATGGATCAATTAGGCTGATATTTCTCCTTAATACTACCACAACTATCATAAAAATAAGGGATTGCATAGACTGAGGTGCATAGGATTATAATAGGGCAATAACGGAAATAAGCAAGCTATAAAAGATATTATCTCAGATGAATGTAGTTACACTTTTATGGTACAGATAATGATAGTTAGAAGTAATGGTGATTTTCAAGTGCCACCAATGCTCCTTTCAGCTGCAATGAAAGAAAAATGTGGAGCTGACGTCGTTAATTTTCGCAATCAGAAGAGCAACAGTTTCATTTCTAGAGAGGTGAAACACTTGATGGCTCATTTATGTTAGGTAAACAAAAGACTTCCTATTACTGGCAGAATTCCTTTCTTAATGCGAGGAAACGAAAATTGTGAAACAGTCTCTTCAGTTACTGAGAAAATTCTCATTCGAGCAACGTTTGTAGTAGAGATAAGAACGTAACGGTTTAGGTATGATACCGAACTTATGGGTCCTGCTACCATATCTTGCTGAATGAAATATTTATCATTTGTTTATAGGTACGGGACCGAGAAAATTTTATCCTTTATATACCTTTGTCTCAGTCTTGTTCATGGCTGTGATGATATGATAAGCACTGAGGTATAAGTGATATAAGTGAGGTATGAGTAATGGCAGCAATTAAGGTTCTTCCTTGTATGCAATGTTACGAAAAAGTCACTCGTAGAGTCATTGTGTTTCACTAAGGTTGACTTTTTCTGCTTATAACACTCTGGCTCAGTGATGAAAGCAAGGGAAAACTAACTCAATCCTTATCATGCCTAGTAAGCCTCATTTCACTCTCTTAGCACTTCGTAGCTGATGGTAGAGGCCCCAATCAGCCTTCGGGCTGAATACTTTACTGACAGACTGAACTTATAGCGGAAAGGCTGTAACCATTCCGCTTAAAATTCCTAGAAAATGAATGAATATAAGTTTCCTGATGATGAGATCGTCGTTAAGATTTCATCTAAGGAGAAATACAGGGGGTCTTTGTATTTGCGTATGCGCTGCTTTCTACTTGCCATGCACTGAATATTCTCTACGTGGTATGCACTGAATATAATTTTAACGTGATTTTGGAAGTGATTTCACGGTTGACTTCGGCAAAGAAAAGTTTAAAAGCCATAATTTTCAAAAAAGGGTTCCTTGTAGTGAGCTCCATTCAGAGATGTTGAGCGGGGCACTCGAACACCCATAATCAAACAGCAAACAAGGCGGAGGGCGCTTTTCGACAGAGCCACCGAACTCTCGAGGACACTTTATTACCCAAGAGAAACTTTGCAGGAAGCACTTGCGTCATGCAAATGTGAACGGCTGCATTAACTTCTCTCGTTACTGGATCGGGTTGCACAATGAACCCTGTATTCGGAGCCGCTCTAGGGGAGTCCATAAAATGGAGAACGTCATGAAAAACCTCCTTGTCGCATTGGATACGCATTGACGTCAGGGCAAAGAAAAAAATGAAGTTCTGAGCAGAAAAAGGGACTCAAATTCGCCGTATTCGGAGAGCCCTCTTTTGGGAGAACTGGAGATGTATGCGAAGAGGCAGACGGTGTTGGAGAGGGAAGGGTTCGAAGGAAGCGAAAGCCAAAGAGAAAGGGAGGAGGAATGAGCGGAGAGGAAGAGAATAGATTGAATCAGGAAGTGATGAAGAGAGATGGAGAGAGAGCGATGGAGTTGAGAATATACTAAAGATCGTCGAGCTGCAGTTCCTGTGCTTACGTCTAAATTATGCCCTCTGGCTTCCACGACTTGCTTACGATGTACTCATTCAACAGCTTCAAAACTACATTACGAATTTAAAAAGATGATAACGTTGAATAGCAACCTTTGATTCATTAACGTCTCATTTATGAAGTCTAGAGAGTCCATATCATGTTAATAGCTCCAGAATAATGATTTCTTGATAAAATGCTAAAATAAATTTATGAGGCAGCATTGTTTTAAAATTCGAAATAGTGTAATGAATTGCTCCAGGCACCAATTTATGCTAGGAATACATAATTGAAGAAAGAAAAACAAACTTTTACAGGTACTCAATTATGAAAATAAGAATTAATTTTGCAAGCATTGAAATATTCATTAACTATTTCTTACATTTAGTGAATATTTGAATTTGCTATTGTTTTAAACAATAATTTTAATGGATTTTCGCGAGGTAGTCCGTAAAAAGTTCCTTCCATATCTTAGCCGTTAATCCTTTGTGAACTAAAGCGGGAGTTTCTGTTATGAAAGAGGATCTTCAGAATATATAGAAAAGGTTCAAATTCATGCAGTTATTATGAATTACTTTATGAGTAAAATTTACAGGGACGAGAATTTCGTTGACAGTAAATGCATTAGCGAATTCAGACATAAGCAACCAGTGTTTCTGTTGAAGAAATAACATTTCATGTATGGTTGGTTCATCCATATTTACCGACTAAAATCTCCTAAGTTAAAAGAAAAGGCTTTTATACAACTGTATAAGAGAGAAATTTTACTGAGCAATTCAGCAAAAAGTTTCGCTGGACTTACGCCATGAATGAATGGTACGCAGGAAGCAAATGCTCGGCCGATCCTTCAAAGACAGCATTTGCACGTCGCACACATCGACGGCTGGTTTTTAATGACACCGACGGCATCAACTGGCTCTTAAGTTGTTCTAATTGATCGATTAAAGCCAATCACGCTTAAGGCTAGGAACAGAGTTCGGGAAATATTCTTGGCACTAACAGCAGTGCAAATGAAAGTTTATTCGGAGAGTTGGGCGGGCGTAGTATGTTTTGTATCAGCTGCCCACCAAACAACGTGCTTGTTTAATGGAAGGAAAGGCCGTTAGTACCGAAAAACTAGAGGCACGTTTTTGCTCAGGCAAAGCGCCTAACGTCCAAGTAAATGCCGTAGAAAGCTGTGGTTTCATTTGTGTTAAACGAATTTTTTAGCAAGTCTCATTTGAATTTATGCGATGATTTTATATCAAACTCACTTTCATAAGCTTAAAAGAAACAATGTTTAGAAGGATTTAATTTAATAACTTTTGTCTTGTGTCGAAGTTGTTAGTGAAATAAAGGAAAACCAAATTAATCTCAAAATAGGTAGTCTATTTTTCGTTTTAGATATCGTACTTCCTCCGATAAAATTTGCATCACAGATGGAGTGAAATTGTTGAAATATAGAAAGCTAGAGTATGGATTGCGTTGAAATAAATAAAATTACATCAGACGTAAATTTATATCCAAAGAAAGAAACTATCTTGAATACCATCCTTTCAATATAAGAGACAATTTTCAGGAGAAATTTTTATTAGAAATTATATATTAAGCAGTATTTGGCAGGACATTCCAATTCCTTTCCTAGATATTTATAGTTATTGAAACCTCGAAACCCTAAAAGATTATTTTTTCATTATATATTCTACGAACTATGATGTGTATTTTAATTTTTTAATACTCATTAACCTATTGTTCAGACCGGAAACAAACATATCAATGCTAAAAGAATCAGTAAAACTTCAATTCAAAGAACTTGTTTTAAATAATGTAACCTATGATTTTTGTGAGACCCTCTGTTAAGCACGAAAGAATCTATATAAGTTTAAGATGTTGCGAATTTTTCATTGTTTCTGTTATTTTGTGTCATAATTCCAATCACTCTGACTCCCTTTCTTGGGAGAAATCTCAACTTGGGGAAGAGTTTTAGAGAATAAACTGAAAGATGTTGCCACCGGCAAATTTCAACGTCTTCCCCCGCTTGAGAATTAACAGGAATTCTGAAGATAGCTTTGATAATTTGAGAATCTTTGCGGGGGCTTTAAGTCTGGAAGAGTTTCCCTTTCCGGGAGACGGCGGCAGTGGGAGGGATGGCAGCTTGAGTCGTTACTTCGCCGGAAATATGAAAATCCCTCACCCTCCCCTACCAAAAGAGAGAAGCTGCCATTCTCACGATCTGTAGATAAGCAAGTGAAGAAAGAAAAAAGAAAAATTGAGACACCTTAATAAAGGGTTCTACTACTTTAACCTGGAAATAGGGTCGCAGTTAATGCAGTTAGTGCAATTAATTTTCTGGAAGAATATCCTTTGTTCTCCGGTAATTATTGCTCCCCTTGATTTCTAACTCTAAACGTTATCTTCCATTTTTTCGGTTGATTTCATCATTTATTTTTCTCCTTCTTTTGTAAATTTAAGCGAGGCGGTACAATTTGTCTCCAATCCGTTGCAATTTATCAATCAGGCTATAATTACAGTGTGTGCTTTTATAAGCGTAACAGATGTACATCATTCGGGAAAGGTCAAAGGTCAAGTCATATTGAAGAATTCTATTATATGAATAAAATTCTCTTTTAAAATTGCTGACTGAGGGTACCTTAGTTACAACGTTGCTTTATAGCCCTTTCGAGAGTAATAGTAAACGGACATAAAAATAGTTTCTTTTGTTAAAGATAATTTCGATACCTTTCAATAGAAAAAAATATAGCAAGATGAGTATTTTCTGAAAGTACAGGAGAGAAATTATATGAAATCCAAATGTAATTCTCTTTACGACAGATTCTCATTAAAGATGACTCCAATGGTTTCAATATCATTGAAACCGACCAACCTTGAACAACAGGAAATGTCGTTCAAGGAAGGAGCTGAAGGAAAATAATCATACAATATGTTTTCTAGCAGCTCTATAGCGTACGCTGATGTTTTCCTTAGCTGATTCGCTTGCTATACAGACAACGTTTCACTGAGAATCCAACTGGAGTCTGCTTTAAGTATCCGGAGAAAATTTCTTTCTAAATACTGAAAAATTTCTCATCTCTCTAACAAAACAAACAGGATTTTCCTCCATGCAAGCTCTTTAATTTATTCCCATGTTCTCTAATAAAGTATTTAATGGAAAGTAATATCCACAGGAAACTTTATCTGTTATCTTACATACTGACATTTCGCCATGAAAGCCCTCTCATCAACATTAGAAACAGATATTTCCATTTCACTGATTAAATATTTATAAAAGGGAAAGTGAAAATATATTAACACATTTTATGCGGGACTAGAAAAATAGGATAGGAAGGATAAACAGGAAGGATAAATGAGGAGAAAATGAGGGGAAGAACCTGATTGAATTTTCGGTCTTCTCTCGGTAAGACGCTTTTGCCTCCACTTACCCTTAGGGATTGTTTAAACGTTTCAGATGTAAAGCCGCTGATTTAAGAAAATATTTTTGTCCATTGAAAGATTTGTTATAAGTTTATATTCAACATCTGCTGATATAATAGCATATTCTAATGCACGGCATCGTAGAAAACTAACGTTACTAAAATCAATACAATCATTGCATTTAAAAATAAGATTATATGTATGCTTCTTTAAGTCTGATCAAAGGAACTCTTTGAATTATTTGTAAACGTGACTTCTCTTGTTGTTACAAATTAAGAAATTTAGATTATACATCATGGTTATACATTTATCAAATGCTGAGTGAGAATATCGAAGACTTTTGCTTGAAAATTCAGGATGGGTGAAAACCTTTAAAGGTTCCGTCAATCGTCTGGAAACAGATCAACGAAAACAAGCGCTTTTTCATTTATCAATGATAAATTTCTACCGCTGCTCGACCTTCTCATCAGAATTCAAGATAGCGAGCAGTCTAATCCCGGAATGGTAACCTAGATAAATTATTTACCCAGTGACTCCGAAATAGCATTTGCTTTCCGAACTCGGTTAACAACGACAGTTCGAAGGGAAAAGAAACAAAGAGGAGGCAAAACAAAAGGATTAGTAGGTACTCACCGAGGCTGTATCTCCATAAGTCCTTGAGGGGGATATTCCCGTTCCTGCCTCCCAGGAGATACACGTGACCTCCCACGAGGGTTGCACTGTGTTTGCATCGGGACGCGGGGGCGGCGGAGGTGGGCGAGACCGACCTGGGGGCAGAGGTCGTGGAATCGGCGAGTGTGGGTGTGGTTGTCGCAGGACACACAGCGCTCCACATTCCGGATTCTCTTCTGATCCGACTCTTCCTTTGCAAGCGAAAACGTGACCTACTTATCAACGATCTCGGCAGGCGTGCGAAATTCCCTCTTTCGGAAATAATCAACGACAACTGTCGACCGGCTTAACAACGAAGGAGGTGTCGGCGCACCATTCGGTGTCATCTAAAAAAAAAGCACTCTTGCAACTCGGAGATGACTAAAGCTCACTATGCCTTTACTCCTTGTATGACGTCACCTACTGCTATTTTAAACGAAACTCGAACAGTACGTTTTGTTCTACGCGCCTTTTTAGTACCCCCTACCTGTCTCGTCTAACAAGCAGGAAGAGAGTAAGAAACTGGATAGTTACGAACAAAAATAGAGCCTTTCTAAATCGGAACGCCTTTGAAAAATACTTCTTTTTCTCAGACTTGTTCTCTTTCTCGTATTTCTAATTGTATTTTGTAGGGGAAGAACTATTTCTAACTCTTAATCTCGTTTCAATTCGCTTTATTATTCTTATCTACTGATAAAAGAGGAATCTTCGGGTCCTGTAGGTATGGAATTCCGTATTTTGAACGTTCTCTCAAAACTTTTTCAGTAGTTGCGGAGATATCCTCTATGAACTATGGAATCAGAGACTGGCGTATTCAGTGAATGAACTTCTCGATATCTTGAGTTGCTTTAGAGAATCCATTCCGTAATCCAGCTTGAGAGAGGAGCTTTTGTAACAACTGCGGGAAGATTCGAAAACAACTGCGATTTTCGGCTGTCGTTCCGTGGCGGAGGTTTAAAGATCCGCCCGTCAATCACATATCTAGGGAAAGTTAAAATACTAAAGTAAACAGCTTTTCTTGCAGCTTCGCAGAATGGGAGTGAAACAGCAGCACGAAATGTTCTCACGCGCAACTGCGTCGGCCAAGAGCGTGAAAGAATTCAATAATGCTCCGTTTGTGTTCGCGGGAGTCGAGTTTCCAGGACGCCCACAAGGAAGCAGCACTTTATTCACTTCCGTCTCCCCAGGCGCCGTCCGTGGAAATATCACGGCGGTATAACTGCTTTCCGTGGACGGCGGGGCAACTTTTAAGTCACGCGCACTTTTCACTACGCTTGGCACTATCCCTCCAAACCTTGGATGGTCATAGTCCACATATATTTGTTGTCACCATACCGAATAAGTTAACCCACTGTTGACAACGACGCAAGGAATGCACCTTTCGTGCGGGAAGGTTATGTCACGACGACACCACTTGCTTCCTCGTCCATCCACACACTACCGCTCAGACTTCGCGAGCGATCCAGTCTTCCTTCTCTCGCCCTCCCTCGTAGGCGACGTTGCCGTATCTTTCCAGTGACCCACAGCTGTTCAGCATAGCTATGTCGGCGAGGCCGCCTTCAGTGGGTCTCCGTTAGAGCAGCAAGTGGGACCTACTACGTAAGGGAGAAAAGAAAGGTTAAGAGAGGTCATAAGAAGAATGACATGAAGTGGTTCGTTATCGGACGATGACGCGGTACGGCTTCTTCACTGTTCAAGCTCGTGATCTAGTTTTTCTAAGTGACAACAAACTCGCTTTTCAAGTGCGAGGTTTTCTTTCTAATTGACAGTCAACGCCAAGTTTATAAGAGAATGGATTAATTTATATATAAAGTAACTCATAACACAATTTGATACTGCTCGGCTTCATTAATACCCCAATCACCAACTATTACACACATATTTATGTTACAATAATATCTTCCGCAGTACAGTTCGGCTAAGCTGAGGATAACTCATAGAAAATTACAAATATAGAAGAACTTCAGGAGTTTTTCACAGCTATTTTTCGATATTTATTCCTGATTTTGGGTTGAGGATATTGGTTCGTTCCCATACACACTATATAGAGACATGTTTTTATAATTATCCATTCTGATGTTTCGTATCGTAGAGTTTTAATGATCGTTTTACGGGTTTTGAGTTTTTAGTGTTTCTATATATGCGCATGGAAAGGATGGGATTCGACAGGTAATGAAGTCTCCGTAAGTGATGGTATAGATTTAGGGAACTTAATTCATTGATTAAAAGCGAAATGAATTCCTTAATTTTTTGAGATTTTGAAATGTTCAAATTTTCATTATTATACAGCATATATATCCATCTTCAGCTCCAAAACTGCATATAATGGATTTTTTAAAAATATTACAAAAATATGCAATTTATCCCACAGATAAACCCTCGTAACTATTTCAAAATCACACAACCGTCATGAAGATATATAATAATGGTGCAGTTCCAGTATTAATAATAATAACTAAGAATTCTCAGAGTCATTACTTTACTGAAAGCGTTCAATGAAACATATGTTGAGATTCTGTACCATAAAGTCCTTTTCGGCTAAATCCCATTTTATTAAGACGGCTTTGCCTTATAGTATTCAGAAATAGAAACAGCTCTTTGATTATATCTGGTGAGAACATTTTGAGTAATTCATTAGGAGCTCTTAGTTTAAAACGATTACCATAGAAGAAGTAAGAATAGAGGACACACAAATGGTTGAACACGCGTTATTTGTTGCGAAAAATAGCAGCAAATGAGTCCAATGGATTGTTTTCACATTCAAATCCATCCTTATTGGTATGAAGAAAAGAATTTGTTTAAATCAACTTCTTTCACGTGAAAATTCTGAGCTTTAAACAGTACTGGAAAGCTCTCTTCTTCTCTGGAGAATATCCACGATATCTATACTTTTTATCACTAATGACATATCCAGTACGTAGGAAATCGCTCACTTTCATTATTTTCAACATCTTGGGAATTTTTTAGCGTCTGGAAATGGGACTCACATATCCCTCGTGTTTTATGAACTTCAGAATTCGGCTTTATCAAAATGTATGAAATCTAACGAACCGTCCGACGCTTGAAAACTCTTCACGCCCGCTGAACTTCCAAAGTAGACCTTTCCCCTCTTCAGTTTCAAAACTTCTCTCGTTTCGAATGCTAAAGGTACTTGCGAGAGGAACATTTTATCCTCGCACGCATTTGGAGGAGCCTAGTTTACTTGCTCGCCCTCCAAGGAATTCACTTATTCGTCGAGCTTGTAATTAACGTTGTTTATGCTTTGTATGCGACGAAATGAGGAAAATTCTGCACATCAAAACGCGCTACGACTAAATTTATCGGTCAAGATGATTTTTGCGTTTATTTCCTTATTCTGTACAACTTGCAGATCGTATACACCGCTATCCATTTTAGAACTACATTATAGAAGGCATATATTCAGCAGGGGAGCCAAATCTTTTCGATCAGAGGGTTGTATAGGAAAATATGTCTATTACAACTATCTCTAAAATCAGATAACCCAAATTCTGAGTCAGTTCCAAAGTCGATAGGTTACATCAGCAAGCAAGTTTACGTAAACGGACATCTAAATATTTCAGAATAAATTAAAAATTATATAATTTCTAATCAACAAGCTCATCGGCACACCAAAAAACGAAAGTTTAGTCGCAAGAATAGTTTTAATATAGGATTCTATCAAGGGTTCGAAATGTCAAACCTTTTATAGCTACTCATGAAAGTTTTTGTGGATGAAATTCATTTACAGAACTTTGGGAGGATTGGATCGGCTTAAAACCATCACTGGGTACATTTAAAACATCACCGCTTCGCATTCTAACCTACGGGTAAACCTTGATTTAAAACAATCTTATTAAGACTTATACGTAATAGGATGATAACATAACTATCGAACGAACGGAGAAATATTTCTGAGAATATTATAAGTTTATTCAGCTATCGACGAAGGAATTCGTATCTGTAGCTTGGAAATAGCACTTAATGAATGAGGAAATAGGTCCCGATTTAAATACTTGGCATTTAATGTAAACAGGATATGACGTCATACTTTTCCTTTGTACCTTTCCGAGTTTATCCATTGCCATTTCTTCCACAGTTATTTCAATTAGAATAAAAGAAATGACGGTTATGACTGTATGCGGATGACCTCAGTCAACAATATATGGAAAATATCATTAAACTTGTATTACCATCGTACGCGTGTCTACGGTGCTAAATGATGAGTTCTTTACAAAAATATTTCACGCAGTTGTGTTAGTAGATGTTAAGTTTAGGAACATTTTTTAAAAGAGTGCAGTGTATGAAGGCATTTCGGTGGAAATAAATCATTTGCTAGATGTATAATGTAGTTTTGCCTTATTAATAAGGCGCCAGTAAATATGAAAATACCCAATTTTTCAATGTAGTATAAGAAAATACTTGGGTTGACAGAGAGAGAGAGAGATATTATAACACTATGGTCTAAAACTGTAGGGTAAAGCATGTAATCCTAGTAATATTTATCATTACCATTCATCTAAAAGAAGAAAGGAGACAGAAGATTGTACTTATTCTGTCTCCCTTCTTCCTTGTGATGGATTCCCACAAAACTACGCCTATCTCGGTTTTTAATTTATTAATAAATAAATAGTTTAAGTGTACCAGATTGCATATAGAATGAGTAAAATTGTTCAAACACCTGAAATGGGTGTAGTTTCGACGAAATATATTGTGTTGCGTGTTTTATGGGGTTTTTGAAGATACTGTGACATAAATATCGCAATGAATTCACTAAGTGGAAACTATCGAAATGCATCGAATCTCTTCGCCATCTCCAATACATTTTTTTTTGCATCAGTATATCATAAGGGTTGCGTTAAATGCGTTCGTGGCACTCTTTTGTGATACACTCACTCAACCTATTTGTATCATGCTGTGCGTTTCGCTACTGTGACTAAAGATACATTTGCCAAAGAAACTTGGAAGATTATATGGCATCCTCTCATCCTAAGAGAACATCCGCTGAGGAGTTAGATGGGAGTTTAACATGAGACGTTGCACAGACTGAGACATGCGCGCAACGAGTTCTCGTGTGCATCGGACCACACAGAGCGAGGAAATGAGACAAAAGAGAGTACGCAAATGCAGTGAAAAGAAGTCACCCGAGCGCAGATCCCGGAGACTGCAAAGGAGAGAATTTTGGAGGCAGACGAGTGATAAACGTCGGCTGGATGACGAGAAAGAGACTGGAGGGCTGAATCAAAGGATGGCGCATGAATTGCGCGGAAATTTGAAAAGGAACAAAGAATGAAAGCGGAAAGGGATGCATATTGAAATGAAGGGGGTTTGGAAGGGTAAAGAGCGAGGCATCAACAGGGAGGATGATTTAGACGTTCGGTGTAAGATACGTTTGGTGAAAGGGTTCTAAAATTAAGAATTCGCGCAGAATCGGCGGAGAACTTTCTCCCTCGGAGAAAGTTTCCAGTCAGTGGTTGACATTCTCTTATTGCAAACCTGACCTCTCTAAAACTGGAATTCACTCGGAAATTATTCCAGTTCTCATATTTATTACGATCCCAGATTTCGAGCTCTGTACTGGTCTCTTCCGCTTTCTTATGACTATCACCGACGCATTGCAACATGTGTGTTCCGAGGTTGTATTTCTAACGATGACTCTGCTATATTGTTCGTAACGAATTAGTTAATTCTGTAAACAAAACAGTCGTTTTTTCACTTTGTTATTTGATTCGCTTCTCTGGACAACTTGTACCAGAAAAGAGGTAAAGTTGAGTCCACTTCGTCATAGCTCTCAATTATGAAGATAGGTTTCATGAAAAATCAATGTATTTAGTCAAGAGAAAACTCCAAATGTTAGTAATTTCCCACTACAGGGATTATTTAACATTATTAGGTTTGAAAAATATTAATATTCTTATGAATTATTTGATTTATGAATGGTTTTTTCTAATATTCTCACATATAGATGAACGATAAATTCTTTTGCTTTTGTATTACTCTTCAGAACAAACAAATATAAAGTCTGTCACTCGTATTTACAAGAGAAAGAACTCTTTAAGAAAATAAAATTGTTCTCTCATCAAGTAGCGAAAGTTATTTGCAAGAGATAACGAGGCTGTTATAGAAAGTAGACTTTTCGCGCTTAGTGTAATTTCATTACAATTTCCTCGGAAATTACAATCCTATACTTATTATTCGTACTTCTTATGAATGTACATCGACAGTTAAGGTCTTTATGTACCCGTGGGTTTCCGGAAATCGAACCCGAGATTTTTAGGAATGGAGAGCTTTTCCTGAAGAGCGTAGGATCAGAAGAAGTATTTGTAGAATTCTTTTTGCCATGTCTTTTCTGGACTATACATTTATAATCTAAATTTGATATTTTCGTATTTGTACATTCAGATAACCTATTTATAATTAGTTTAAATTTATGTAATTGCTATCATCCAAATATGCTTTCCTTAAAATTAATCAGAGAGTTGGAAACTATGAAATAAATTTACGTAGATCTAACTTATTTTAATCAAAAATGTCTCGAAATAATCATTAAAATTCATGAAATAACGATTCAAGGTGAGTGTTTAAGTGAAAGTTATATCATGTATTAAATACCTTATTGTGGATGGT
Source organism: Ladona fulva (assembly GCA_000376725.2). Lineage (NCBI taxonomy): Eukaryota > Metazoa > Arthropoda > Insecta > Odonata > Libellulidae > Ladona > Ladona fulva. The sequence continues at coordinate 2,553,196 of KZ308138.1, read as the reverse complement.
ATCGGTCGAAAATGACGTATTAGGAAATAAGGATTAGGGTAGGTAACTTGTTTATCAGAACGTGATAAGTGGTTAAATTAGAGCCGTGGAAAGTTATGCTCGCTCTTTATCCCCTTTGATTGCACGATGAGTATATCTTGAAGAGTTAATTAAGGCGATGAGGATAGAAGATCAATACGAGTAGGGAGAAAGGCATTGGAAAATAACTGGGAATCATATTATGAAGGATAATTAATGAAAGAAGAATTAGAAATGCGAGAACAAGGAACACTCTAAGATGCGTCGAAGTGTAAATTAGAGAGGACGAAAGAGGAGGCCCACTTACAACAAGAGGAAATGCAATTAAAAAAAGGGAAAGGAAAGGAGATGATGTCCGAGAAATTGGGAGGCTTAGGGGAAAAATCTGATGGGGTAGGGAAATACTTAATGGAAATTTCATCTTGTCGCCTTTTGTCGAAAGTTTTAGACAGCTAAAGCATAGAGTAAGACGAACAGGATTGTGGTATACGACCATGTATGTATATGTGTACGTATATGTGTACGAATATGTATATATATGTATGTACATGTAACATCACTTAGATTTCCGCTAACAATGCGTAACATTGTATTTTACCATGTTATTTACCATAAATATAAACACACTAAAGACCGATGATTTAATGATATACGGCAGTAGTTTCTTTTAAATGCAGGCCTTTTATTTAGTTAATAATTTGGTTGAATACGTGACAGGTATGAAATTCTTGAAATTACAACTTTTAAGCCGTGGAAATGAAAGTGACATTATTTCGAAAAGGACTTTTTAGTTTCTAACAGAATTTTTATGGGAAAGTTCCATTTGACTATTACATTCGTTCAGAATATTGGAACAAATAATTGTTGAAAGGGATCAAAGTAGATTAATCTCGTGATATTTATATACATATTGATTATAGATCATAATGCAAGCAAGGAATGACAGTTTGACTGTACCTTGCTAATTACTTAAAAAAATGAATGCCGGGTTCAATATAAAATAATATTGGTACTAGGTTATAATTATATTCTCAAGGCTCTTCTCGGTAAATGTTAGACGTGAAATTATTAGACGGATGAATCGTAGCTCTATCATTAACCCCCCAAAGCTTAGAAAATTCGATAGAGAAGTGAAATGCTTAACCCTTTCCCTCCTAAAATTTAAAGGAACAGATTCCGTTTCCCTTATAACACGCCCAAAACCTCCCGGGCTTCAATGAAGTAGGGAACTGGGCATTTAAATTTCACCTTTTAGTGGGGATTAAAGTACGGGCGGTTCTGGGCGGTTTATGAGGGAAAGGGTTAAGTAACAGCATTAATACCTTAGAAAAATCTGAGAAAATTAACGGTTACGTTTATTTCCATTTCCACACCCACTTCTGTTTGCAATTCGTCATTCGTCATTCTATTGGATTGCTGCTTCATTATTATACGAAGAGAATACCTTTTCAAATAATCGTCAATTTCCTTTTTTATAGTCGTTATTAGAGATCAGGAAAGAAGAAATATTTCTGTTAATAAGGAGGTAGTGCATAAAAGTGGCTGAAATTTCTAAGAAAGGAAGAGAAGATACGATAAAGCTGTGTAAATAAACGCCTCCGTCAAAATGAGGAAAATACGAAAAAGGTTTCTTCACGTAGAAAGAAGAAAAGGTTAAAAGTAACGGAAAAGGGCGCGAAGACTCTCAAAGGCGAGGGGTTATTTGGCCAAATGGCTGCCATGAAAGAAGAGATGATAGAGGATGATCGGTCACAGAAGAGCTTAAGACTGCTTCAAAATATCTTCTCCAATATTTGAAGAGTAGGCGAGGGGAGCAATTTGTATTTGTATCCGGAGGGTATCAAATAATCAAAAGATAAATAGGAGTCTGCCTTCATCTTGGTGTTCTTAAGATTTTGGACCATAAAACATAGAATTTTGCAGACTTACTGCTTATACATATTTTGCTATTGTTGAGAGTATTACCTTCCCCTGGTGTTTGTAAATATACGTCTTCACGATCTCCCCGGTCATGACGGAAGAAAGACGAGTTAGAATCGTATCTCTAAAAATAGAAGTAATATTTTATACACGAAGCCAAAATTGCATATGCATCGTATTAGAATAGCCTTGATATTCAGGAAAACAGGTAAGGGTGACTTTGCGCAAGATGGTACCCAGGAAAAATCCCAAGGAAGAATGGACTTGAAAAAAGTCTGACGAGACCGGGAATCGAACCCGATTCCTCGAATCCTGAATGGCTTGGAGAAATGTTCTGCCGGGATAGCTCAACGGACAGAGCACCCGACCGGCAATTCTCAACGTCTCAACGGACAGAGACCCGGGTTCGATTCTTGGTCCCGTCAGACTTTTTTCAAGTCCATTCTTCCTTGGGAGCCTTGATATTTTAATCGTATCTATCTCACTCATTTCGATACTATTATTTTCGATAGAAATACAACTCTGAGAAAAATCTTAATTTGCTTATCATGCTTTCTATCGAGAATTTTTTTTTTTATTCCAAGATGTGCAAAATAACCTGTCAAAAAATTCATCAGCCCGAAAGCTGTTTGAATCTCAGCCCCTCAACCATTACCTATTAAAAGCCTTAGAGAGGGAATAAGGATCAATTGGCATGAGGAATAAGGTAGTTTGCCTTCCTCACTTGCCAGAATGCTGGAAGGTTGAAAATTCAACACTCCATTATGATGTTTTTTATAGTAACCAATAAGACAAAAAATCTACGTTTTACAAACTTTCAGAGAACTTATATACTTCTACTACATTCATGCAGGCTTTCGTATTTACGAAAATTATCTCCAAATATGATAATTTTACATCGAGTTTGAAGTCACAAGATACCTAATCTTGGCTTTTCAATTTAAAAGCGACAAATCTTTAAGTACGTATCTCTTCTATCCGTTAGAACTTTAAGGTCTTGAGAAAATCAATCACCGTCATGAAACTCCAGGTTAGTCTCACTGCAATCTCACTCACTCATTGAAAGGATTGCTACATATGTTCAAGTAGTTAACTGCCAAACTTTTATAGTTTAGATAGTGATTGGTTTCATCACAGATAATTGCCCGAAACTCATCTTTGATGACATAAGTTTGATTATACCAGTTTATATATAGTATGACAGAAACGTGAAAGTTTTCTCCAGAACATAGTTTGGAGGCTCAAAGTTTACGGTATACTCCCACAACGCGATAAGCATGAAAATTTGTGCCGTTGCTGCTTTATCTTGCTAGTATATCTTTGGCTTCTCGTCGTGGATCGAATTTAAGTTTCTCTTGCCGTTCCTATACAACGCATTCATTCATCGATCTAATGTTCGGTTTTGAAACTCAAAAGGAATATATTCAGTTATACGAGGTTGTAGTTCGACCCCATTTTCTCTACATAACGGAAAGGATTCTTAAACCCACATAATGAGTTAAGAAATATTATATTTCGTTAAATAGTGACAATCTCAATTTTACGATTTTCGTGTAATATTGATAAATAATATAATTAGATTCTACTTCAAGAGCATAGTTAAACAATAACGACGATAACATAGAAGTTATCAAATCTGATTTCTATACCCAATGGTCAATTCTGCTATTACCATTTCGAAGGTTGAAACGTGTTTGTTATAGTAAGGGAACGGGAGCTCGTACATTATTAATTCATATGTAAGAATTTGCTATTTGACATGCTTCTTCAGTATCTAAAAACGGAAATTAATCTATTCAAACCAAAATAGATGGATATGCAGATATCATAAATGAAAATCAGAAGTGCATTAGTAGTATTTATCAGAATCTGCCGAGTGTTAGTTTCTTGAAATAATGATAGGATGAGTTTTAAAGGATATGAAACACAGAAAGTGTGTTTGTCCTTTGTAATTGTTTGAAGCCCACCACTGTAATGGTCCGGTAAATGGATATTTGTGGGGGCATTTGGAATATTGAAAAAAATATATTTATAAATAATCCATATTTATACATTTTAAGCATACTTTGAATAGCCATGCAAAGTATGCTTTCATGTTACTGGTTACGACAATGTTCTCACTCATTTGTTCGACTGCCCATAATTCCTTGGGAATTTATATTTTTTGAGAAACGATAGAACTTGTTGTTTCCAAGATGTTTAGGTATCTTGGGATCTCGACTTAAAAAGACTGTCAAGTGTAAAAAAGATTAATGGTTAAATTGTACATTTTTTGTTAGATTTTTCATTGTTCAATTTTATTGCTCTCTAGCGATATTAATTCGATTTCTGTTATCATCTCTCACAGAAAAATAATTTTATTATTTTGATTAAGGATAAAAATCTTTGATGTTTAGTTGTAAAATCTTGTTAAATACTAGGTGTAAATTTGAGGAATGAATATAATAGGCAAAAAAAATACAGCGTCATTTATGTCCATAAAAGTTACATAAGCTTAAAAGAATTCATTCTAAGAAGCACTGTTCCTTATTTACTTTCTTTCATTGAACGTCCAAGAAAAAGGGAGCGGACATTTTTCTGCATCTGGGAAACATTAATGGGGGCACTTCCTTTAACATCGCAAGAAAAGAAATGTGTTGGACCGAAGCCTAAAGGTCAAAGGAACAGTGAAATATACGCACATGTCAAGTACGAAGAGTTCTAAGGAGAAGCTTACAATGTGTGACTTTTCCATGAAGCTGGGCGTTCGTTTTACCTCCGGGACCTCCCAATTTTCCAAGGTCCCGGGACGAGAGGCACGTTCTTCCTATCCGTATTGATTGAGACTCTACCCAGCTTAAAGATTTACAGAAAATTAGAAAACTGATAGGCAGTAATTGCATTAAGAAGACGACCCAAAAGAAGATAAGTAGAAACTGGTGATCTAAAAGGAAAGGATGGGAATAAAGTAAGAAAGGACAGGTGAAGAAGTTTGCCTCGGAGGGTGGCTACGTGACGCCACAGTGGTCATTATTGGAAGTAGGGAAAAGATAAGGTAGATGAGGGAGTGCGTTCTCAGAGTGGAGGGAGGAATTGAGAAGACGTTGAGCTGTACTCAAGCAATCAGCTATCGCTTGAGATTGAAACGGGGAGAGGGGAAACGATGGAATGGCTGTGGCTGGGAGATTCAGTAATAGGAGTGATGGAGACGCAACGTTCCGCCCACGCCATATCCAAGTTAGGCCATATCGCCTTCAATATAAATTATATATGTTCAAATTTCCACTAACGTACCACAGGATAAGGTTATAAAAAAGATAATGCCTCAAAACTATTCATATTTCATTTGGCATTTGAAAATGGCCGTGAGGTATTTCCAAATGGCAAGAGCGAATATCTGAGTATAAAAGCAGGTAAATTGTTAGTAATGAAATGTTAAGGAGTTTACACGTATATGACATACACATGTTCGTTGAAAATAATTGGGGAAATAAGTAATACTTAAGTTCGAAGAGTGATGTATTCTATAGTCAGATTAAACAACACTATTAGACCATGAAATTAGGATAACAAAGAAAGTTGGTATGTTAAATCCTAAAAAAGATATAATAATAAGATAAAACGATGTTTGACAAAATTATTACTTTGACTTGAACTGGTGTAAGCAAAATTGATGAATATTATGCATGAAAATATGACGTTTCATATTGGTAATGTAAAGAAACGAAATTATGTTCACTTTAAATTGTGCTTGAAATAGCGAGTAATTCAGACTAGTAGTATATCTTAAGGGATATAAAATCTTGGAATTGAGACAAATTTAGTCGAAGCCATAAACTTTGTTGGTGGCTTCTTCATGTTTTTCAATGCATCTTCTTTTATTTTGTATATCAATTTTTATTTTCTTGTGTTGATGTATATTCGATTTTAGAATTAATAAGCCTGTTATTTCTCTTGCGGGCAGTCTGAAATCATAATTGTGGTATTAAATTAATCTACCGCTTATTCAATCGAAAAATTGTTATAAAACGTCTTTCTTAGTGACCGTTTATAGAAACGTTTTCTATGACAATTAAAGCACTACGTGAAGAATCATGACTGGCTTTTAAGGTGAAGTAAAAAATTGTAATTTGAATTTTGAATTTAACAAATACTCACGAAATAGAATAGGTTTTGATGAAAGTAAGGTACGAAGACACAAATGCGGGAAGACTTTGTGGGAAGAGCAATGGGAAACCACCGAGACGAATCGGGGTGGAAGAAAATGGTATCCATCTCTCGCTCTACTTGTCAACCTGATACATTGCCTCGTTTTCCTTCCGTATCCAAGGATGTATGGGACAGAGTTTTTTCTTCTTTACTCCACAGGGAAATGCGTTCCAAATGAGAATCTCCAGAATCGACCATTAATTTTTGCGAATGGATTTAAAATGGGATATAGCTTTCTTCTTTTCTCAAATAACCTTTTTCGAACGGGAAATCGATGAGTAAGGCTTCCTCAATTTTCGACATCGCGTAGGAATCAGGCGAACGGATACGTTTACAAAGGTTTCCGCCTTGTTGATGAAAGAGCAAATTTCCGCTGTTGAATTGGGCCTGTGGACTAGTTGAGAAGTTTTAATTAGATGCTTTTGTTTACGATGCGAGTTAATTACAAATCTTTTCTGCGAATTCTCATAATTAAATGCTTTAAATCGGTAATTTACTCAGGAAATTCCGTCTCCGAGAATATTTTGAATTCAATAGAAAGCTAATGAGATATATATTAAACAATTCTATAAACAATTCATCGCAGGTGATCTTAACCTTCCAACGGTATGTTGGGAAGGAAACGCGGTAGGAGGGGGCGTAGCTCAGGAGCTCGTAAATAGCATTATCCGCGAGGGGGGTCTAACTCAGGTAGTCGAAGTTCCTACCCGGGCATTGAACATATTAGATGTTTTTCTCTTAAAGCCCTTAGACTCATTAAATAGCATAGGCACGATTCCGGGAATAAGCGACCATGAGGCAGTAGAACTTGTTTTAAATTGGGACTCGCCCAAACGGCCACCAGCCCCAAATTTTGAAATTTTTCAATACGGTAAAGCAGATAATATCGGCTACCACGATTACCTATGTTGTAACTATTCAGAGTGGGCAAGCAAAGGAAGAACGGTTGAAGAGATGNTGCATTATCTCTTCTCTTCCATATATATTAAAGTTTTTTCTATGCCATACGTCAAATATTAACCCTGCTCAATTATAATTGGGTTAATAATTATAAATATTATAACTGTGTTAATTACTTTTTGGTATGAAATAAGCGTTTCTTAAGATTGACTCATTCGCTTATTTATCACGAATCTCTTCATTCTGATAAGTGTGTTCTTTCATATATATATATGTTACTCATTTTTCCATATACTCGGCTTCTCTCGTATCTTCCTTTCTTTTCCTTATCGTAAATATAACAATAGCATAACGTCTTCCACAAAAACTAGTAACTTTGTTATTACTCAAGATATAAAACGTTCACTCATTCATCCGATTCAGGGTAAAGTAACAATATATTTCCTTGGAGAGAAATCATATTCTTGTCATAACTTTAAAAGGAGGGGAGTCAAGAGATGCCAGAATACTTTTCCTCATGAATTATTGGAAAAAATCGAGAGTGCTATGCCGTGATAGTTGAAAGACGAGGAGACACTTCCGTGTTTCGGAAAGGGCACCACATCGAGAGGCGGCACGAGAAAGAGACTTATAAAAAGATGACAAATGAAAAATGAAGCGCGGGAAATGCAGACAGAGCCGTTAGTCATGGAGCCACATGGGCGACGCTGCCCTCACAGCACTCAAGGCATTGCAACGCCCTCGCCAAGTATTTTCTCGTTTTTTTCTGAGGTATTTCTCGCCTCTCCAGAAGCGACTTGCGTTCTTAGCATCTTTAAGGAGCAGATGAGACGAAGGTCCAACGAGGGCCGGAGGTGAAACGACGCTTTCGAAAATATTCCCGTCTCCCTAAAGGAGAATTGCCCGCTAAAATGCCGATTTATAGGCAGTAAGTAAAAGTGACATCAAGATAAAGGGATAAATGACTTGAGTTTTCCTGATAAAAGTTTCTTGTACGTTGTTGGAAGGTTTTACTGAGGACGTATACGTTGCTAAAATTACTGAGGAAGAATATGTTGCAGAGGATGTTCTTTTCGGGCAGCTTTCATTTAGGGTCATAAGTTCCAGTTATGAACTGCCATTGAGTTCAATTGGTCAGTATGTCCAATTATGGGAACGCAGGAGACTTGTGATATGGAAAAACTATATTTAATCTGTTGTCAAGTACTTGCTTAACTCAAAATTTAACGAATGTTATTACTAAATGATTGTAGGATATTATTTTGTGTGTGTTTCTTGTCCTAATGGAGAAATTAATATCTCTTTACATTGTTTAAATAAAGTTTTATATTCAAGTGAATCTATAATAAAAATAAATGCAAGGAGCTTCCACCGTAAAAATTACGAGAAAATTTCACGGTGATGCAATGTAAAATTTTGATTCAGACAACATTTATTTTTGGAAATGTAATTTCTAGCAACCTCCCTATAGGTTTTCCTATGTATAAAGATTGAATTGAATAGTGCTTCCAGACAATCTTTCGTGGGATTTCCTTGGCATTTATACGAAAAATTCGACAGATAGCCTCCGGAAGATATGGAAGAGCCATAATATGGTCTTTTGCCGTGTTTTCATATGAGAAAACAGAATTTCGAGAGTTTGATTCACTTACCCTGAAAAGAAGCGATACATGCCCAGTGAATTGCGAGAAAATCAAGGAAGTGAACCAAAAAGAAAATATCGCTTCATTCATTTGTTATTGTGAGTTACTATTGAAAAAATTCAATTCTACCTTTTATTTATGGGAGGAAACGAGGTTCAGCCCAAAGTTTCGACAAAAATATCTGCTGACCTGATTCTTTGCCAGTGCATGTTCCTCGTCGATAAGAAACGATGATCCAAATCGGAGATTCGAAATTCCCACGTACCCTAGGAAAAGTCCACTTTATCATGGTGGCACGAATTCACGTTAAGAAACGCTTTAGGAAGATAGCAATGTGTGGAGGATCGCCACAGGAAGACGGGATTTCCGTGTAGAGCCTCGGAATATGATATATTTCCGATTGGGTCATTTGTCATGTGCAGAAAAAGGAAGGGATGTAGAGTTTGCCACCACCAATCACAGCTGAAACGCACTGGTGACGCCTGCTGTTAAT
>KZ308138.1:2471753-2539238 GCA_000376725.2 Ladona fulva | reverse complement strand
ATATTAATTAATTAAATTAATTTATCTCTTTATGCTCCTAAATTTGGGAAGTTGAATGACAGGGACTGAAAACCTATCGTAAAATCGGTCAGGACAGTCGGGGAACGAGACACTTCTCTATCATTTCTTCAATATTTACCCTTTTTCTTCTCTAAGGCGGGGGAAAGCGTCGTTTCTGGAGAGAGCGTATCTTCGGAGACACTTGCGACGACCTCTTTGATCGTATCGATCGGCAATTTCCCCTTCCAACTTTAGTAGATAAGAGAGACGGGCCGTGTGATCTCTCCCCCTTTCGGCATAACTGCACCCCTGCGTCCAACTCCCCCGTCTCTTCCTCCAGCTTTCTCCTTCGCCACCCCCGTAATGCGACGGCTAACGGCTCGGAAGCTGAAAGCTTGGATGTCCGCAATGTGCACGGCTGCGTTCTTCCTTCGATTGTGTGCGTGCCTGTATGGAACGACTTCGGGGGACTCCCTTTAGGGTTGTGAGAGAAAGAGAAAGGGGACGGGAAAATATGGGAGAAGGAGAGGAGGAAAATGGGGGAATTGCCAATGCCTTATTTCCCTCCTTCTTTCGAAGTTTTGGAGGCGAGAGACTGAAAGACATTTTCATCTCCCCCGGCGAATTGCTCCCCCTTTTCAATGATATTCGATACAAATTTCCGAGAATAATTTTTTCTCGTTTCTATGGGTGTGTATTTTATGTTTCAAAGACTCCTATCATATTGGGGAAAAAGATTAATTTGCCCCCAGGGAACGGTGGTACTCGGAAAGAAAATATATCGGAAATGGAAATTTCAAAAATTTCTCCACATTTTTGATGTTATTCTGTTCTTAGAAGCAAGCGTGCATTTAATAGTAGGTTGCTCGTAATGGGAGACCCAGGCTATCTAATGCTCAGCACCTTAAAAGTAGAGCTATAAATCAGTCATAATAACTTGGAGCAGCTGCGCAGTAAATTGTCTATATATACAGGGAATGAACACCGCAGAAGCACGTTATGTCAGTAGTAGAAGATAACCTCTGCATCAATCGCCTAGTAGAGAAAGAATTAAACCAGCAGTCTATGATCTACATCTACATCAATACCCTACATGCCGCCTTTCCATGTGTGGCAGGGTGTTTAAGCACCGGATGTTCGAGCTATTTCCTTATCTTGTTATTATCGCGTATCGTTCGCGGAAAGAGTAAGTCCTTAAAACTACTTGTCCTATCATGTTTCACTTATTTTGCGACTAATGCCATTGTTGAATGTTGATTTCATGAATTATCCCATACGAGTAAACGCCCCCGTCAAGCATGACGGAACTTAATTTAGTTTAAAAATATATCTATTATCGTATATATCTGGTCCTCCTAAGCACAAAAAAATTCTGCCGTAAGTTCATAATAACTCAATATATTTCTTATCGTATAAATTATTTATAATATTTATTCTACTGTTTTCAAGTCATGAAAGCCTACTTTACGGAAATTTCTTATAAAAATTATACAAACTGATTATCCTCATGCACGTATATGGGCTAGTTCATGAAATCAACATTCAACAATGGCCTTAGTCGTCAAAGGGATGGGTTGTTTATTTTCCAAATATTTTACGACATTTCCGTACGTTTCATCAAAATCTTCGAAAGTTCGGATCTATATCAATATTTCACGACTAAAATAAGAATCAATAATTATTTTCCTTTCTTTTGACACTTGTCTCAATTTCGTAGGACCATTGTTCCTAAATTAATTTTGTAAAAGAAACTACCTCTGCAGGTAACGAAAACCTATTTTACGTACATACATTTCTTATGGAAAAGTATACTAACTGATTATCCCCGTGCATTTATATGGGATATCTCATGAAATCAATGTACAACGATTGCCTTGGTCATCAAAGGGATGGTTTGTTTAATCCGAAAATTTTTTCCAATTTTACGTCTATCTTATCAAAGTTCTCGCAATTTCGAATTTATATGAATGATCCACGACTAAAATAAGATTCTATTTTCCTTTCTTGTGACACTTTCATGGGCCTTTACAGAGATGAAATTAGTTTTCCTGGGGGTTTCAGCATCGTAGAAACACAATGCAGTTTGTTTGAAAAGTAGTTCATCAGTGCTTCTATACTGTTTTATGAGATATACTTAAAGATGATTTACACTTGCAGATCGTTAAAATCGTTAACGCTTCGCTGATTGTTTCCAGAAAAAGGGAAAAAAATGCAGAAAAAAAGAAATTTAATTCCTTACGTTGGTAATATTTCCACCGTGGACTTACTTATGAGACAAAACACGCTTTGAAAGGTACCACAGAAACTTTAAGTTAAGAATAGGAGAAATAAATTAAAAGAAAGTTTATCTCCTTGTTTTTAAATTAATTTTCGTCATAGAGGAAAGCAGAAGTTAAGATTTAATTGAATTAATTTTCGTCATAGAGAGAGAACCAAGGTAGTAGAATTAATAAACACGTTTCTTTAACTTGTATTGTTATAATTTGCATAGTTTTCTAATCTTATCGAGGTAACAGTTTGGAGAGAATTTTGAGAAGTTGTAGAGGGAATCTTGAAAGTTTTGTCAGGTCTGACTCTCCAAGAATCGCGGCGAAAACTTTTCTTGAGTATAGAATGTGCGTGATTTATGGAGCTAAGGGGCGAATGCCATCTTCAGTTGGGAGATAAAGATGGAAAAGAAGAATGAAAAGGAAAGAAAGGCGAGGCACCTTAGGGGGAAGTAAGCCAACAAAGTGGGGAAGATAAATAATCTCCAGAATTGATTTTTTTAATAATAGCAAGGATAGTATGTTTAATCCACATAATTATCTTTAATTTATTGTAAAACTTAATATGTTTTCAGTTTTTGTTAAATCATAGTATTTTGTTCTCTCTTGCTATTGATATTCTCATTAATTCGTTTGTTAATATTCTTCAATAGAAAGATTCAGCAACAGTTCCGTCTATAGCCAGTTACGGACATCAGTTGAATCCCAGCAATTTTTCAGCGCATGGGGAAATAAAACGCTTAGCGAGTTTATCTTTTCACGATGATTGATGACATATTGGGTTTAGTATGATCTAATTAAGTGAATAGCAATCTGTTAAACTATTTAATATTACAGCTGCCGGAGAAGTCTTAAGTAGGCTTATTGTAATTCATAATTCTTCAAATACCCTTGGCGAATATGTGTGGCTTTTGATAATGTGCTAATTTCATAATATTCCGCCAATTGAGGTTTTTGCCGATATTTCGACTTAAAGAATATCCATCCGAGTTTCTAGAAAGTTTACTTATCGTATTAGAGAAAGAAAAATATCATTACATGGTTTCATTATTTCATAATTCTGGAATACGTTTATCCACGGCTATCAAAGTAGATTACACTGAATGTCAATGGAATGGGAAAATAATTGACAATAATACGTTTTTAAACCATGTCCAAGCTCATCATCAAATAACCTGGCCTTCAAATTAATCCCAGGAGAGATTGAACTTTATTTTTTGCCAAACAAATAGCTCTTAAATAATGAAATGTAATTTCTGTCGAGTATTTCTAGCATAGCTAAGTCATAATATTTGGGATAGCTTGTAATTCACTGTTGTAAAACAGTGCCGATGATTGGTGTTAAGATAATAGACTGCGATGTTTTCAAGGTTGCCGTAAGTAAAGGCGAAGGGATTGAAACATTGACAAAGAACTTTCGGCCTGAGTGGTTCCCACAACTATTTATACTGAGAGGATGTAGAAAGGGAGGTCATGTCAAAGGCCTAATTATCTTCTCAACGGTTTTAGATGAATGATGCCATGTCATTAATATACGCTATTAATATACACTCAAAAGGAAGGTGAAAATTTAATTCAGGGAATTGTCGTGCGGCGTAACTTTTGTACCTAGTATAATTTTCAGTTTAATTCCAAACATAAAATGTAGGTGTGAAAAACTTCAATAGTTGACATAGCTTATATTGGAGGCACAGTAGAAATTATGTTTTATCAACACTTTATTACTCTTAAATGCATTCAGCAGAGGAATAGGTAAATTAGTAGATGAATGGAGGGAGGAACAAATCTTCTCTAGAGAATGTATCGATGCGGATTAAAAAACAAAATAGTGTAACTGAATTTTAGAATAGAATTGGGTAAAATTCTTGGCAATGAGTGGGTGGCAGAAATTATCTCGGTTTGATTGAGACTTAAAAAAACTCCCTTGTAGTTTTCGATTTAAATGGTAAATAAAATAACACTTACTTAAATTTCCAAAGTATATCTATTACAATAATGATATTCTAAATAAACTGGTTGAAAAATTGAGATCGATTGAGAGTAAAGGAAAATCGATCGATCAATACGAGATTAAGGCACAAAGGAGCTTCGTTTATGACCAGATAAATTTGATCAAAATGGGTCTAATATTCATAACTTTCTACTAATTGCGACGTAGATAATCTTTCTTTCAGAGATAATAAAACATTGTAATATGATACTAGAGAAGAAGGAAGCGTTAGTAGTGAAAATCATGTTTGCCAGCCATCTCAACTCCTCTTACTTGTTGTGAATGAAATAGAGACATACAAAACAAATCTCCCATTGGGATCCCCTAAAGTTCTTCGGGCGAAACAAATCCGATCCTCTACCATTAAGTTAACTCCGATAAGTTACCTCTGTCTTGGAAATGGATAATGAGCTCTCAGCAGTTCCGAACAGGAATAGCTGCTCTTTAAGAGGGAGAGGGAGAGATCGGCTGTTAATGAGCACAAACATAATCGAAGAATTTTCCACGACCTAGAGATTCTGAATCGAAATAAGGGATCGCTTTTACCTTTTTAAGGGGCCAAATGGTTCGTGGCGAACGAGATAACGGGGGAGGGAGAATAGCAAAGGGGAAGATGTGTTTCACCCTCATGGCCATTACCTCCCCACTTTGAATACTTATTTCTTTTTTCTCCTTCCACTTTACCTTTCTCTGCATGCTTCATTCGCCCCTACTTCATTCCTCTCCCCTTGAAGGAAACGTATGGGTGAAAAGGGGAAGGAGCAATTCCAAGGTACACTCGCATTCAATAAATTGTTTTCAAGAGGCTTTTTTTGTGGAAGGGATAGGGACTTGGAAGGGGGGGGGGGGGGAGGGATTTCTTTCCTCTTTCCTTTAATTCGGAGGTGGATCGATGGGGAGGTGTCAGAAAAGAGTGACCGTAAGTTAGACAAGGGCCAGCGAGTTTATGCAGCAGGCGTATGAAGGAAAAAATAAAATCGTTTTTTTAGGAGGCGGAGAAACGTGACGTTACGGAACGCGTCGTCTAAAGGGAAACACCATTTTATTTTAAGGATTATGGTAGAAATATTTACATTTGCCAGTAAATTCGAGGAACGGGGTTTGAGTCCTTGACACGTCGATATTTTTCACTTACGTTTATCCTTGGTGGATTTCCTTTTGTTGTTTTTCTGCAGTTGAGGGAGGATATCCGATATTTTCATAGATGAAAAGCAGTAAAATTATTTACGGTGGTTCACTTTTATGAGGGTGTGATAATAAGGATTTTATGGGAAAATCTATCGTTATATAATCATTGTTCTCGTATCATTGTTAATATATATCACCATTTCTAACTATTAATATTTTGGTGTGCGGCCATGAGGATTTACTGGTGGCCAGATATTCAGGTTTCTACAATATGATAAGAAATGAACCTACAGTTACAATTGATGGAAACTTGACCCCCACTATATATTTTAGGAGAAATCTGCTAAATCGGATTTTTTATGAAATTTGAAGTGTTTGCAAATTTTATGACAAATTACTACGCATGGCTATTTTACGTCAACTTTATTCTTTTGGTCACTCAACATCTGATCTTCCTAGTAGCATCTGAGACCATTCCATGAATATTTGCTTCTATCTCATCTACATTGAGGTTTCCTCTATTCAGCGCCTATATCACCTTCCTTATCATTTCATTATGATGAGAATTCAAAGAATTTATTTTCAATTTGGAGTGGGAATTCAGAGAGGCATTTGCAAACTCCTCATGCCGCTTTGTGCGTCCGTTGAACTCATCACATTGCTACCAAGAGAGGCAGTTTCACGAAAAACTACTTCGACCTTGAAGCTCTTTCCGTTTAAAATATTAAAACTGATTTTTGCGGCTCCAATCTCATTCCATTTGCAGTAGTCTGAGCTCCAGCCTGACGTAAATCGATATCATTTCCTTAGGAAAGATTCATAAGAGGCTTCGAACTAAGTTGAATGGATAGCCTCTCTTTCTTCAGTCCATTAATGGTATAATGCTTGAAAATGTACATAATGTTGAAAATTTAATCCACTCGTAATTCTTCTTTTAAATTTTTAAACGTTAGATCCCGATATTCCGAGGCTGTAGCGAATGGTTACATCCGACAATCGAGGACTTAAATTGTTCGCGATTTTTTAGTCTCTTTCCAATATTCAATGATTCACCGTTATCCTGGGGATGTAATTCAAGGCCGAATAGTACCGGAAGAACACAGAAGCTCGAAGCCTGAGAAGAGTGCTTAAATTTTATAAGGCTTCCGGGGAAGTACCCTTGTAAAAGGAAGAAAATTTTGACCAAAATATAAAAAATAAATCCCCAATTCCGTTGGATGGAAGGGAAGATCGATGAAGAAAGAAAACCGTGCAAGACAGGCGGTAAATACGCCGCCGCAAAATCCTGTTAGACGCGACGGCTGGAGAAAATGGGAGGACTTAACACGTGAGAAGGGGGTTAGCGGCCAGGTAAGAGAGCGTGATGGGGCTACGCAAATTAAAGCGGATGGAAAATGCACGAGATTGAAGAGGGAGATCCCCTTCAACACGCGTTTGCGTAAGAGGAGATACGAGAAAAAAAGAACGGTAATCCCAGTGGGTTAGTTGAGATTATCTTGAGGGAATGAAAAACGTGAATGGAAGACTAGAACTGTCCCTTCCTCTCCACGCGATAGATAATGTGGGGAAAATTGTCACCATTGCTTGCAAACTGCCTTCCTCAAGAGAAAATTCAAGTTGTTTCGTGGAAAATATATGCATAACTATGCGTAGTTTACTATTATTTCTCGCATATTTCACTTAGGTTGTAGAATTGAGTATGGAAGGACTCAGAAAGGGAATGAAGGTTTAGTTAGTACAAGAAAATTGGGGAAAATCGTTCGAAGTTCACAATTTTGTCTCTTGCTAACCTCATATTGTATGGAAATAGCATATTTCTTATTAACTACTACTATTTCTTATCTAAGATTAATTAATTCAATTCTTAAAATACTATTCGATCAATGAGAGTAATATTTCTCCTGTCTGCGTCGTATTAAAATCAATAGTTCGACTTAAAGAAACTAAGCGAAGTAAAGCTAATTGAAAGAATGCTCTATAATTGATATGCAAAAAATGCGCTAAATTTAGTAATTAAATAATTTATATGTTTACAAACTATTTTTCAGAATAAATACATAAAGCAAAAAAATAATCTAAATAGAAGAAAGGGAGATATTGCTGTTGGAAAACAGCCTGGTTAGTTATTTTATGCTGATTTATGGTAAAAAAGTTTGAACTGTCAAATGCTTTCCTTTGCCATTTCCTTTAGGTAAAAGGAAGTTGACATTGATGAATGAAAATCCTTTTCTTTGTAGAAAAACTGCGATGTCTTTAAAAGTTACAAAGTCAAGACATACAGGGAAAAATATAAAAAGGAGCTGATTTAGAACAGATACAAAAATATTAGTCTGACAAAGGAAGGGGAACTTTCCTGGGAAAGAGTGTGATATATTGTCATTTTCAGCGGATCAGTTAATATCGTTAGTTCTTCCCCGCCAAGACTAGAAGTTTCTCGAACTTCGATGCCATTACGTAATCTTAGCTCCTCCTTATCGCGAAAGACTATTTACTCGTGTTCTTTTATAGAGAAAAATCGTCACCGAGAGAAAATCCCTTCTCTGAGTAAGGTTTCTTTCTTTCTTCAGCACTTTGACATTCCACGAGACCCATAGGGAAAACGAGAGGAAAAGAAGGAAAACGTCGAAATTTTCTTTTGCTGTGTCATTTTAGAGGAGAGTTAAATAAGAATAAGACGCAAAGTTATCAACCGAAACAAACTTGAGGGAATTTCCGGAACTCCTTTTTCGGTTACAAATTAACTTTTTTTAGGTTTCGTCGCATTTTTATTTGGGCTGAATGTACTTGTAAAGAAAAAAAAACTGCCTTTTCTTTTGAGTCTTTTTTGCATGTTTGGTTTTTTGTATGAGTCAAATTTCCATCCCAAATTTTCAGAAATCAAGAAGTAGGTTTCTATTCCAAGCAAGAGTTGCAAGATTATCTCTTTGATATTGTATTTGAAAGAAAGACATTTCCATGGTTTTGAAAATAAATGATTGGTTCCTTTAGCGAGTACTATTTACATATACGTATTCCTGCTATGGTAAATATGAAAATTCTCACAGTAATGAATACAGCTGCGCCATCAATAGGTAATGATTCTCTTGGGCTTAACGGTACACAAATATTCGGGTAGTGATGTTTGTGTTTGTAAAAGGATGCGTGTTTATAAGGTAATCTGATAAATATAGATATCCTTAATTCTCAACATTTATTCTGCTTAGGAGAGAAAAGCTGTAGATTCATAATGTTTTGTTTTAATTCTTAATAAATAATGTACAATAGGTCTGCAAAAGAGCACGGGAATTTGTTATTTTCCTATGGTTTTCCAAACAACAAAACTGATGTGCTGAATTATGTTATCAATCAATCATCAATCAAAAACTGCAACGCCAAGNTTTGGGGAAACCTAGCTCACATTAATCCTCAGCCATATTTTACCAGGAAATATCGTTATCCGATGGTTCTGCACCGTATGTTAGAGGCCAATTTCAAGTTCCAACTTCCAGGAGTCTTGATATTTTATCGTGGGATCTGTTCCAACTGTAAAAGCATTATTTTCCTATGGTTTTCCAAACAACAAAACTGATGTGCTGAATTATGTTATCAATCAATCATCAATCAAAAATTGCAACGCCAAGTTTTACTATCGTAAGTACAATCGTAAGAAGAAAGTAATCCAGTGGACTAAAAGGAATATAATGAGAAATAGATTTTCGAAATACGGAGAATGTTTTGTTTTGAAGATAATATGGTGATTATAATAATTTACGGAGGATAAAATAGCTCAGGGCATATTTTAGAGCTTTATAATTAATATGAACATTTCCTTTATCTTCCATGTTTAATCATAAACTCAGAATATTCTCAAAAAACTTAACAAATGAAGACTAAGAAACAAATTACTTAACAAATGACACTCCTGTTAGCTTCACTATATAGTGTAGCAATACAGTAAAGCTTAAGCTGTGCATTTCCTCGAATTCTCTAGATTTCTAATTCTCTCATATATTAAGGCGGCAGCAGAACAGACTCCTAAAATCCCTTCTATTCTCCCTCTTAATTAAGCCGAGCTGTAATTCTTGTCTCGGCTTCTTTGAGTGGCCCTCATAGTAAAATAATCTTCATCATCTCTCCCTCTCTCCGACTCAGATCTCCCGCAGGCAAAGTAACTGCCGTAGCAACCAATCTGCGGCATGCCACTCTTCCTTTTCGGTATCGTCGGAATCCTTTAAAGCCTCATATACGCAGGACTCTCAGCCACACGAGCTCTCCACCCCCACGTATATTTCATTTGCGAGGGCGCACCATGTCTCTGACCTCTTTCACTTCCTCTTGACTCCTTGTCTCCTTCCCTCTCATATCTGGGCGTTCAATAATGTATCTACCTGAGTGTGAAAGAGGGAAGAGAGAGCGGGTGCAATTGTATCCATGTGGTGATGATTGTTTAGTTTACCCAAGTAGGAACTTGGTTTGTTAATGTGAGACACACAAGAGGAGAGAAAGTTACGAGGATTATTACGTATGTTGTATAAGGAGCCAAAATACGGATTATCCTTAAAATTATACAATGATATCATGACCTTGGAATTCTAGATCTACGCTAGGTATGGATAAAGGGGCTAAGAGAAATTGTCAGGAATTGTAGATAAAAATAAAGTTTTTGAAATTTGGATGGAAATAATAATCCCTCCGGTATAAATCCCACTTTGGTATTGGTTGTATCTCAGATGAAATGTATGAACTATAAGGGGAAAATTCTCATGACTATCATTAATTAGCTGTTCCTTAGAGCGTATACATATGTAACTTCAGAAGGTTTACAGTTGGTTAAGGTTAAGAGTTGATGCAGTTGATGATGAATGTATTCATTATTCGTTCAAGCTTAAAGAATATTTTTTTCTTTGTTAACGTCTTCTCATTATCTTTTTCTGTATTTATTTGTTCCTTTGTTTAAACATTTTAATTCGTTATTTTTGTTCAAGGAATGTTATGATATGGTTTAAAGTAGATGCAGTATATATATAAATAAGTGACATCTCAGAAGGCGACCCGCACATAAGACATTCGATGTGTGCAAATTTAATAGTCGACCAAAAATAAATTTTGTTTTCTGAATTACTGAAGACGATATATTCGGCAGAAAGTCAGGAATGTCATTAGAAAGTCTTTTCAAAGATTAATACAAGTTCATTTCGAAGACTGTGGAGATTTGAGAGTCATGAAAAGGTTCTAAAGCCATCAAGAATATTTGGAGGAAAACCAGCTGAATATATCTTCTTAGTCGTTATCTATAATGGCTACTATATGGTTGACATAGTCGTACTTAACTATTATGGCTATTCTGGAGGTAGTACACTAAGATTCAAACGTCCAATTCTCCTTCCTCCTGGGCTATTATTTCAATATGTTACATTAGAATTAGAGGTTTAAATAACGTACGCGGCATGGGGGGCATCCTCTCATAAAGGTGCCAAAGAAAAAATCTTCAGGTAAGAGTAATCCCCATTATAATCAGTCTACCATATAAGTTGATAATAAGATCAAAACTGAGAAACTGCTCGTCTAATTCGCTCTATAAGTATACCTGTTTGAACTTCCGTACGGGAAGATTGTAATACGTGAATAAAGTCTTCATCTCGCCATATCATTGCATTGTATTTCTTTTCTTTCGCTTCTCTCTCTACGTTGCGACTCCCGACTTGTACCTTCTTTCTTCCCCTATCGCAACATTCTTTAGCTATTCCCTCCCCATCCTTCTCACATCGCAATCAGAGTCTTCATATTTCAATTCCCGTTTCCGCTTCGCTTCTCCCCTTCAGGTCGATCTTTGTTCATACCCTTCTCTTCCTATTACCTGTCTTCTGCCTTTATCCCTCTCCTCATACTCCTTTTCATTTCCCCTCCTTATATTCTCAATCCCTCTCCATTGATCTTTCACAACCCCTTTCTTCTCTTCCTCCCCTCTTGCGATATCTTTCCACTTCTTTTGAGATGAGGGGTTTTCTTTCTCCTCCACCCTCCTCATATTCATTTTCTACTCTCCTCTGTGCCGATCTCTTCGCGTTTTTCATTTTCTCTCCCCTCTCCGGGTTCACAAGTACATCTTCACAGCGCGTGCAATCTTTTGGAATAATTATCTCGTTGTTTCAATCACGCGTCTGCTCTGAAGGCCCTCACGCGTTCCTGCCCCCGTCTATCCCCCGCCATTTTACTCCTTTTTATCCCCTTCGTTTTTCTCCTTCCGCGGAAAGCGTGATCGTTCCTTCTGAGGGTGTAATTTAAGGCATCTGCGGAGTAATAATTTTGACTTCATCGACTTCCTCGCCTATTTCGCACGTGCCATTAACTTTTTTCGGGTATGGTTTCGTTATTATCTCGGAAAATCATAAATAAACCCATGTTGAAGCTCATGTTGTATCCTTGTCGGGGTCTTAGGAAGATATCAAGGCAGCTGGGACTTGATTAAAATAATATTACAGTCTCTTTTATGAGATGGAAATTTACCAGTACAGTGGGAGGATTAGAAACTACTCATGTTTTCAGAACAAAAATCCAATTAGCTTTATCTGATTTAGTAGTTATGCTTTCTCTTTACGCAACTGCGTAATTAATTTTGAGAATATACGGGCCGAGAAATTTTTCGCTGATATTCTTCGTCATTGTTGATAATATTTTACCCTATGAGTATCGGAACGCAAAAGTTTCCAGATTGGACTTCCTAGGGATAGAAAGATTTGACAAAATTATTTTATATATAACAAATTTTTATATATCGTATAAGAACACAATAAAAAGTACCTGAGAAGAGGTATGTAGGTGATGTTTAAGCTACATTAAAGTAAGTGCTCCTTGACTACCCCGTTTAATATTTAAATCCGAATATTTTTCTGGGCGGATTAAGTTTTCCTCATATTTCTATATTCATGAATAGTGTTGTTCTACGCATGTAAATACGATAAGAATTTCCAACATAGATTCTATGATGAACTAAAAGAACTACTTTGATAATATATTTGAAGTATCTTGCAGACTCACTTATACGGATTTAAGATTTAGAAATAATTTATTTTAATACTAATCAAATTTAAGAATAATTTGACCTTTCAATCGGTGGCATCTTTATTGAAATAACGTCACCCGCCAAAACCAGTAAAGCCTCATAAGGTGATGTACGTCTTATGTGCTTATACAGTTTTACTCGTATGTAAGATGAGAAAGATAAGTCAAAGGAGGCTTCCTTCGAGAATATTAAAATTGACTCTGGAGAATAAATCTACTGACTTCGACAAACAGAATCTTCTGCATGAACGAATTCTTGCTCAACTCTTTGGGGAAACCTAGCTCACATTAATCCTCAGCCATATTTTACCAGGAAATATCGTTATCCGATGGTTCTGCACCGTATGTTAGAGGCCAATTTCAAGATCCAACTTCCAGGAGTCTTGATATTTTATCGTGGGATCTGTTCCAACTGTAAAAGCACTCTCACCCATTACCATTCGCTTTGTTTCGTTTCGCATTCTGATAAAGTTTCCCATCTGGTGGGAATCTTATGGGCTTTACTTACATTTTGTGGCAGTTATATTCTGCGGTTGATGATTCTGTTTCGTGGACCTAACGTGGGAAGTAACGCGTTTGACTTCGGTGAACGCGGTTCAGGGTTCGATTCCCGGTGGGGGCCGACGTGCGAAATGATATAGCTGTCGTAGCACTTTTAAGTTACTACTACTACTGATTCTGTTTCGTGAGTTTGGAAGAAAACGGGGAATGTGATCGATTCATGAATCCTTCATGACTGCTAAGTTTAACAACTATTCTTAAGGACTGGAAGCAACTGTATAAGATTCAGTATTAGTTCAAAATTTTGTACTTTCAAACAAACTAAATTTGGATTAAACTCAAGATCCCGTCTAACATTTATTAGGGTACATATACTGATTACATAAATACAGTTCAGCTTAGTATGTAATCAGTCGTCAATGTTATCGTAGTTTTAGCTACTACAGTTTTTTTATTGTACAAACAGATCTAAGTAATAATATGCGGTTATAACTATATGCAAAGTTCTTCGTGCGTAAGCATTCTTTTCCAAGAATTAAAATAAATGTTAAATATCAAGGAAATTCAGAGCTAATGTGATGTACGAGCCTCGTATGAGCAGTGAGTGCATAAACATTTAACTTACCAATTTGAAGGTGGACTCAGATTATATAATTTTACGCGGTCAATATTTTAAAGGTAACCGGTTCAAGTATATTTCTTTTGGTACGTTAATACATAATAATTCCTACGAAATTTGCTTAATTCATTAGTTTTTCCTTTTTAGTTTCGTTTTTAACTGAAGTTTTTAGTTTCGATTTTAACTGAATAATATATGGGTTACATTGTATATTGCCCCGCGTTTAAATTGGTAATATTCCGATTTTATTCCTTATTTACAAATTTACTAATGTTGCACAATAGAAAGTATCTGAATCGAATTAGCATTTGATTTTTAAATCTGTGCACAGATCACCATCTCAGAAAACATGAACCACTCGGAACATGAACATCTCGGAACCACTGATAAAAATATATTTTTCATACAGCTCAAGTTGTACGTGATCCCTACCCAAACTCGATCAACCCTCGCTACTACAGCCTTAGAAAGCGTGGTAATGCGCTTTATGACACAATCAACTCTGCAAAGGTTCTGCAGGGGACGCAATCTTTGGCAATTACGTCTTATTCAGCTCCCTCTTCTTGCAATAACGTAATATATCCCTCTATGCCATGGCAACGAATATCTCACTGAATAGATGTGAGGGAGGGGGCAGTAATTATTGTATGAAAGCCTCCCTCTCTCATCTAGTCATCCATTTTTCTAAGACAAAAAGAAACTTTTTCGTGCGGTATGGGACAGAGAGATGGAACCCTCGACGGTGGCAACCCTCTTAGCCTTAAGGGATATAAGTGACATGCCCGAGTGCCTTTCCATTTCGTCTTAAGCCCTCGCTTTCCCAAGGCAACCGATGCCAACATCTTGGGTAGCTATTAAAACCGTCCTAGGGGCGTCTGAGGATTATGGAAGGTGCGTAAATCACATCTGCAGATCTGCTCCGTTCCGATACTGCTGAATTGCGCAGAGGATAGCGATAAGTGAGCAGGAATTGGCCTGCCCCAACCGTAAATGTTTTATCGTGGTTTTGGATGAGCCTTATCTTCCATTTCAGACATCGCGGTTGTGATCGCATAAGCTAAGGGAGAGTTTTTTTCTAATCTTGCTCCCGATATTTCACGTTGCGCCGTAAAAGATATCGGTTTTATTCTCCGCGTCTGGTGTCGTTAAATCCTAACGATTGGAAGTTTCGACGCTTAAGCTATCGGTGAAAGTTTTATAAATTGAATTTTTCGTTTTAAGGATAGCAATCCCTTGCCCGAGATAATGGCGATTTTTTCAATTGGGTTTCGTTTCTCCAACTCGTAATTGGAATTTTACAAAACTTCAAATAAAGCAAATTAAATTCGATAAATAATTTAATCGAAATATTCCAGGAAGGAATGGGTGCATCAATAATGAAGCCATTTTGAGAATTCTAACCTCGATAAAAATGATTTATCATAAGAAAGTAAATACAACACTAAAGTATAATAATCACATAATGATAAGGGCATATTGCTGCATACAGAAATATCTATTCTAGCACGTAATAAGTAATGAATCTGATAATTATTATAAAAGTAGAACGAATCGATTTTTTCCATTTGTCATATTTTTTTATTAAAAAAAATATTTCAAACAGTGTTATTTGAAGATATTTTTCTTTAACACGTGTTCTACCATGCATTCATAGGGAATTTTCGTATTTGAAAAACATGCCAACTCACAAATAATTAACTGTTTTTCACAAATAAAAAGATCAATTTTAAATGAGACTTAGGTGCGCGGTATCTCTCTGGAATTAATCCATTAAAGAAAATAATCTCATATATTTTGAAGGAACGATTATTTAAAGTATATGTTTGTTGTACATATATTTACCAAGACACCATAGATAACTTTATAAACCTTCAGCCAATGCGTACAGTGCATCAGTTTGTAAAACCAATAAAGATTAGTAGGTTGAAATGCTAATGACAGTCAGTCCTTATTATCATGTCACAAGGAACAATTAAGGAAGACATACGACGAAGAGAAAAGGCGCCACCACTCGCGTCGATTTGAAATAATTTCCCTAAATCAGTAGCAATTTCCGTCAGCTGGCAAACAAAAGACTGTTTGGCTGGATATGGCCTACCTCTTCAAACTGGAGGCAAGTCCTCATCATGAAGCCAATTACATCTCCCTTGGCAAACAGAGAAGCTGAGCCCTTTCTTGTTCACATCCGGAATGCGAGACAATGAAAAATGCGAGTATACGAGCGAATTTCGAACAATTGCTTCCTTCTCACAGGAAAATAACGGAGGTTATATTTTTTAATATTGTGATTCCTTCCGTCGCTTGCCATTTATTCCCTTATTCACTCCGGTTTTAAATAAAAGGAAGTTTAGTCTCGCGGCCATCATATTTTCTATTTTGAAATACAAGAAGAGGGGGAACTGAGCTAATTTTCTTTCTTCCCCTGTTACATCTCTCCCTATCTCTTGACGACACCCTACTTCCCTTCGACATTCGTCCCAGCCTTTCCCACATTGCCAATTCTTAACGCCTACGGCTAGAATCGGCAATGAATGCGTAGTCTACACTTGGCTGCTCTTTTGAAATTACCCTCATCCGTGCATTCACAAGATCCATACTTAGTTCCCTCCATTCACAAATTCTTCTTCTTCAGCGCTTCACATATTAGGCAAATCGGCTAACTTTGAGAATCGGTGCCACAGCGATTTCCGCCATACGCGGCCGCACTCCCGTTACAGAACTCATCTTTATCTTGAACGACCTACTATATATTATATTCGTCCTATCTTCCTCCGGTACTTTTCCATTTCAAGGGTATTTTGGCCTATATTTTTTTCTTCATGGATATGCCAGTATTTTTTTTTGTTTCTTCAAGGATATTTACGCCCATATGTTTCTTCTTTCTGTACTTCTCCTTTTCAAGGGTATTTTTGCCTCTAATTCTTTCTTCATGGATTTCTTCTATTTTACTTAGTATTCTTTTTCGTGATTAAGCTGCTTGTATGGAGTTTCAGTCAGAGGAAGATTGGTTGCTAACGAGAATGTTTGCTTAACAACGTTTTTTAAGGTAAATACATTTATTTAGGAAAACGACAATTTTTCGTACGAAACGCATTCAAGATTGCCTTGCTCATCGTTTAAAACCTATTTCGCAATAGAAATGACCAACCGATGAGAGAATTTCAGTTTCAAGCTTATGCGCCATGATTCCTAAACCTTATTTCGGTCATTTAGGTGGTATAATTTTAAATCGCTCCTCATTACTTAATTGCTATTTCTATCTATCCCAGTATATTTTTCACACTTCTTAGATATCCTATCTCATACCATGTATTCCACTCTCGTATTTCCCTTTAGTACTTCTATTTTGCTTCCTTACCTGATCATCGGTATTGCAATTATGATGAGATATTTATCTGCTAATCTGTCTTGATTTTTCACCGTTCACAAATTATCTAAGGAAAACATACTGTCTGTACAGTATTCAACCCGAAGGCCGGTTGGGTCCTTATCCCCTCTAAAGCCAGCTACGAAGAGCTAGTAGAGGGAAATGAGGCTTACTAGGCAAGATGAGGAACTATAGATGTGTTAAAATGGATCTTTGTAAAATTTCCTAAAAATTAATCTTATTTCAATGGTAACAAAACTTGCAGCGTACATCAACAAATACAATGGTAATAGAAATTAATTATTGATGTAGATAACTATAGGATAAAGGCCTTGTTAAATCAATTAATTTCTACGCTTCTCATCCAAAAAAATATTCAGTTGAAGTGCTTTTGCCATTCATCTCCAAAATTTCAAAACAGGGTATATCTTGTACTCGCACATAGATGGAATTCAATAAAGTGTTTAATGAATGTTCAATGAAGGCTTTATTCTTGTTGATTAATTGCGCAGCAAGTGTGTTTTTTGTAATGTACCATATCGCCCAAGTATAGATTTAAGCAGACCTTATGAGCGTTTGATAACTGAATAGGAGGTCAAGTGGTAATTACCTCAAGTCAATCGAACATGGCATGAATTAACTAATAAGATCGTTTATCAATGTATAATTCAATCAATTGTGCGGTGATCTTTTTATTACAACGAAAGTTCAATGCTTCATATATAAAGGTTAATTGAAATATAAAACGCTTAATTGAAGATAACAAGTAATTAAACATATTCGTGTAAAATATTCTCTTTGATCCGGTCAATTGGAATTGTCTTGATTCGAAATTAATAACAACAAAAGGCAAGTAATGGAAATGGTTATTAATCGCGTTGATGGAGAAGAACCGAATTGACTGTATTGCAGGTCATCATTTATTACATTCTTCCTCATGATTATTTGTCGTCCTATTATTCATTCAACATGGAATTATGTGGTACATTTTACAGGTACTCTTCACCCGTCAACATTTATGTAAATCCTGTGTAAGCCATGACAGGAAAAATATTCCTAAAACTCCACGTCAAACAAAAAAAAAACAATTTAAAAAATATCATAGCAGAGAGAATAAAATCCACTCGTTTAATTCCCCTATCTATGTGGCTTGAGTGGCACAAGTACATATTTCTACTCTCCCAAAAGTTGAAACAAAAAATGTGTTGTGGCTACCGTAGTGGAAAAAAAGTCATAGTTAAAGCATTGGCAATCCAATGTTATGTAAGACTAATTAAGTCGCCAATTAGTCGTAAAGTGTTGTTTCATCAGCGGTTAGCGATTAAAATTGGTGGTGTCGACTTTTGCGGTCGTAACCTCGAGGCAATAAGGGTAAAAAATAAAGTGCTCGGGAATGACAACGCATGTTCCCTGAAGCACCAAAGTTCTAATAATTTGTTGAACCTCTATTCAATAAAACCGAGATGAAGCGCCTTCCCACAAACTTCAAGCCTTGCTAAGCACCAGTTCATAAATAATAGGGGACATATCTTCTCCATCATTATTTAACTGTCGGTAAAAATATTTTTATCATATATTTAGGTATATATCACAGGTATAAAAAATATATAATTCATATTCCTATTTTCTCACGGGAAAAGCCACATAACTTGTGAATTAAAAATTGGTTGCTCTCACGTATTCTTGGATTGGAGGACACGTGGTATTGGACGTCATCGATTTAGAGCAAATGTCAAACAAAAAGCTATGTGATGGTTCTATTTGATATCTTTGTCATTCATTTTTGTGACATAAATGCTAATATTTGATTTAAATGAGAAAATACCCTATTGCTGAGTTTTCATGTAAAGAGAAATCTGGCCAAATTTAGCCAAATTAGAGAACAATACTTGTTTACAAGCACGATCACGGAGTAACCCAACCCCCGCTGGTGGGATTTCTCCAACGGTTAGTTTTGCACGCAAACAACGGCTATTTGGAGCTTTTATCTTACTCAGATGAATTCGGATGGAAGTTGAATTTTATTCTCTATACAGTATTTATCGAAGTGGCGTTATAGATAGCAGATCGTAAGACATTTTGGCTACCCTGTTGGTGATTTTTGCCAAGATGTTATTGTATAGGTTAGGCTTTGTTTATTAAATTTGGTCTGAATATTTATAGGGTTGCATAATTTCCGTTTTCAGAGCGCGGATGAGACTTTACAGCAAAAAGTTAATCTTAGTCATAATTATTGCAATGAATTTCACGGAGACCCATCACATTATGTTATTTTCTTATTTACTCTGGTTAGTTTTCTGAATGAGTTGTAGTAAATGATAACAATTTAAGGACTGCAGGAATTCAGAATATTCGGCTGTTTACTAATAATTGGGAAATATTCCTTAGTCATATTCGCAGGTTATCGGCAAAAATGTTTATCCCCGTGAAACAGAGATATGAAGGTTGAATCACCGCACCGAATCTCGAAGAAAAATTAAAAAATTCATAAAAAAATCAAATTGGTAAGAGAAACAAGATTAAGATGACGTATCATAGAGTAGAAATTCCAAATTATATTGACTTATCTTCTCCGCAGATATTGGCAATTGAGTCGTGTGTTCTTCTTGCTAGTTTCCTCTGATATTCTAAAAAAAATATCCTCCTTTATAGTCATCTCAGTTTTGTGGTGACACTGGTTTCACTTTTACAATTTTGTTGCTGCCATTTGTTTGCTACTGTTTTATTTCTACACATGGCCACTCTTCAGCAGGTCGTTTTCACTTGCGTTTACGTAGCTTGACTTTTTCTTGTGGTTGGTTCACGGTTATTTAGGTTTTTCAATGTCTTTTTTACATGTTGACAACTATGTTCACGTTTTACATTTTTTATACTTGGATGTTTTAATTAATTTGGAATTGCTAATATATGACACATAATTTCAAACTTGTTTCTCTCACCAATTTGACCCGAAAAGGCTTTTCCTTATAAAGATTTTTAACTCTTCTTTGAGATTCGGCGGAGATGATTCAACCTCCATATATCAGTGTCACGGGGAAAAACATTTTTGCCAATAACCTGCGAATACGGCTAAAGAAGCATTTCCCAATTAATAATTAAAGGTCTCTATCAAGGACGAGATAGAGAATTATGAGCTCTGTTATGAGAATTATAAGTCCTAATAGCACCAAAGTGTTGGATGTCTGGAGATAAGTATTCGGAATTATATGAATGAAAAAGCAACAAAAAGAGGGAGCTATTTTGCGGGTTAAAAAGTGCTAAGGAAATACGTAAAACCTTGCAGGAAAACACCCGCTAAAGGGGAGGATGTGTAAAACCTGCGGAACCTACCAACGGTTTCAACCAAAATCTAAGAAGAAGAAAGTAAATCAGTCACCGTGGAGTTTTGATGGCTTTTCCCAACTGAAATCTTCTTTCATCTCTGACCTTTGATTACGCCTCGAGCAATGCTCTCCACGGATGCTCACGACACTCTCATTCTCGACGAGCTCTTCGTGGGAGTCAGGAGCACATTTTTCCTTCACCACCAAGTCAACCCTCCGCTGCCATTTGCAGACGGATATTCAATTTCGTCGTCCAGGATGAACGTCTGAAGGGAGCGGTTTTTGTGAGGGAGGAATTATGAAGGGCGGGTAGGGAATAACGGAAAAGGGAGGGATGGCTTCTGGAAGGCTCTCCTCGTATGAGATTTTTTTGTTCGGAAGTGTCGGTCGTGATGCATGTGTACAGCTTCTGGGAGTTACTCTGGAGCTTATGGTTTTGACAATGGGAAGGGAGGTCTTATTTCTTCCTACGTCAATAAAGGGACCGTGGAAGAATGGAGGGGTGGGCTATTGCGTATGAGCGATTTTTAGTGCGGGGACGTGCTGGGAGATTCGATGGAGCTGAGATTCTTTCCCAGAAAAACTTTTCCTTTGGTTTATTGGAAGCTTGTTTTTAAAGGGGAAAATGTTTTTGAAGAAGGATGGAGGGATCAAGAAGAACTAGGAACCATAATGTGCGTAGTTTCTGCACAGTTTTAGTGGAGCACAAACATTAAAAAAAAATATTTTATCGATGTTGATCATCATCTGCAGCTACTTAATTGGCATATTTTAAGTTTACCCTGAAATTTCTGTAATAGCATCAATTATAATTTTTTCGTATATTTATGTAGATTTTGATAGATGTGATATGATTACCGCATCAATAGGCCAGTTATAAATATCCTTTTCTTATTGGTGTTACACAAATATTTTACAAATAGATAAATATGTAAACATTACCATATTAAAAAAATATATATATATAAGATTCCCCTTCCGCACATATCATCAACAAAAATAAGCCGTGATCTCGAGTTCTCCGTCACAAATATTTGGGTTTTCAAAATGTACTGGTTTTGTTAGCGTAATATAAAATTATATTAAATAATCTGTGCGTTGAGAAAGAAATAAAAGAAAAAGATTCGAAAGAAATTGAGGGTCCCCGAATAGCCAAGTGGGTAACGTGTTCGTTTATGGTGAAAGCAGTCCCAGGTTCGGTTTCCGGAGTGAAGTCACGAGAAGGGGTACTTTTTTCCTCGGCTATGCAGTCAAAGTAAAAAGTTGAATAGCTGTAAAATAACATCCGCTGTCGAAGCACCTTCATTAAAAATAATACACTCCAAAGAATATGTTCAAAATTTACCTTTGACACGTTAACGATCTCAAATGAAATAGCCAATAGCCAATTGAAAATTAAATTAACTGCTTGTTTAGTTCATACCGGCAGCGATTGTTTAAAGAAAACTACATTACGTAGCTAATGGGATCATAAAACATAATTCCATAAAATAAGAATTCTAATCCTGTGCTTCAGGTTTGAAATCCTCTTTTGAGGGTGAATTTTCTTTGGAACGCTTCCATTCAGATGCGTTAAGAAAGCGCTTAGCGTTTTTATTTGAGAGCGCTTCATCCATCCTCGTCCAGAGCTATATTTTATTTTGTTTTCTCTAAATGAGATTAATGGATATGAGGTACAGTTAGTGAGATGTGAGGAAAGTAAAAAAATATGAAAGAGGTGGAATGATAGAGGAATGGTTGAATTAAATGGTTGCAGGGGCTACGGGAAGGGCTCATTTGAGAAATGAAGATGTTATCTAAGGATAAAAATTTCTTAATGAGTCATGAATTATATAGATTTCATTTGTGTGTAAACACAATAAAAAGAACAGATGATTTCCATTTACATTAATAGCTCTAAATTGATTATACGTGTTTATTTATAATGATCGTGTATTCATTTACACTTACACGATTTGAAGACTAATGCTGATGATAAATACACTAACTTTAATACAGTTTTAGTACGGTTTTTCTTAAGTATGAATAAATCATTTTCGATCTTTTATTTATTTTTCCAGGATATCATCACCGGAAAACTCTTGAATAGAAAAAAATAAAACAACTGAAAAAGAAAAGGTTTAAGGCATAGAATCCTGGAAATCAGCATTACTGTGATTGATCATAGAAAAAATCACCCATAACAGCTTGTTTATCCAACGGTTGTCGTCAATAAGAAACTTCAATGCAAGGTAAGAAAACTTTCTGTGTTAACATTTTCGATAAATTACAAACACCTGAAGTTTGAATTCCTCTCGTTGCCAATTTCAAATATTATTTTCTTGATTATCATTTACACCATCTCTCTATATGCAATTTTCTCATCATAGACCGTAAACTATCGGTTATTGAGTTATTCTACTTCAATTTTTTAAATCAAACTGTCTAGTCTAATTGAATGAATGCGTTACTGGATCGAACAAAGTTTTGTGTATCACTCCATGTCCTTATGTACATTTTTGGCTGCGTCTAATATGGAGAGAAGGAATTTAATGGAAGTGATGTAGTGACTGAAGGAAAAAACTTGAAGGAGTGGTTTGGTCTGAGGGAAAGGACTGTTTTCGCGTCTTCCAGAGATTAATCACTATCTCCATGTAACACATTCAGGCTCCGTTGAGTGCGGAAGTGCCTCTTTGCAGACATTAGGGTGTGACGTAGGAATTCATTTAAGTTACGCTGTAAGAGAGACAGAATACTACGAAAATCTCTATTCTAGCCTCTCTACAGACCTTATAAAATTCAATTCTCTATTCTAGCCTCTGCACAGACTCTATAAAATTCAATTCGACTTAATCTGATCAAGTACGGTGTTAATAAAATCTCTTACGATTATATTAGTGAAATCTCGTTCCGAAGGAGATTTAAAGAAGTCTTTCGTAGTATAGATAAATAAGCTGATTATACTCATCAAAATAAAAGGAATATTACGAGAAGAATCCTTTTAATTGGAAAAACGGCTCTCATTTCCTTGGGTGTGATGAGCCTGTGAACAACTTTGAAAGTAATCCTTATAACGGAGAATTATAAAAAGTTTTTCATAAGGGTTGGGAAACAGTTTTTTTACTTAAGTCAAATATTTTATGCTCACAAAATGTAGACATCATTAAAATAAGGAAGTAACAGCCAATTGTCAAATATAGCTATATGCGTAATTATTTAATGTGTAGTGATAAAAGATGGCGCATGTTTTAGCCTATGTCAGCTGTTATTTTATTGATTGATAAATATCGATTTTGGTTTCCTTCTTGTACTGTTTAGACCTGTCAAATGATTCTTCAGATTAATCATTAAAATTTGAAGGTCAAACTATCATCGGGGATATCTTTAGCAAAATTTGTTCAAACATTCATGCTACTATTTGATGGCCTTTAATGTGGTAGGAGACAGGGTTTATGTCCTGGGGTTATTTAAAATCTTGCTTCATGGAAGAAGGCGTCATTTAGTGGAACTGCGGCACACCAAAATAAAAAGAAGACAGAAGAGTCGTTCATCCACAGTTTATTGACCCAGAATCGGTTTCAACGAATAAACGATAACGATAAAACCTCTTGCTTATTCGATTAAACGTTTTGGTAAATTCTTACTATTATTATTCAGTGCATGCTTACCAACGAGGTCCTGGGTTCGCCTCCAGGTTAATAGGTTTCTTTTTCTGGTTCGAAAATGGATGCCTGTGCTCGTCCATTTCTGCCGACCCCGATTACATTTTTGTAATCCTGTAGTAATGGTTATTTGTGGGGAAATTAAGAAATAGATAAGCAAACGACCATTAATGATAGGATTATTAATAGATCTCATTGTTATGAATTTACACTGATGAATCCATGAGTTTCTTTGTACTGACCGTGTAAATTAACTTTCAAACATATATTAAGGATTACTTACCAATTACCAACCAACTTATCATTCCTTTCCTGTAAGTTATTCGGTACTCGTTCTCACCTATAAATGTGGATGGACATTTTGGACTAGCTGAACTAGAGATTACACTCGAATGATTTGTGTGTAGGGTGGAAAGGAAACCCCTCCATCAAACGGATAAAATCTTTGAGGGAGCTTAGTAGAACAAGATTTCCTCGCCAGGAACCTCTTTCTTTTCCTCGTATATTTTACATTTCTTCGGATCAAGGGATTTTCCAAAAGATGAGTTTCTGTACCATCTGAAGCAAGTGGGGGAGGTGGTGCATAGAAGAAGAGAAGATAAGATTTCGCTCCGTTTCTCCACCATATTCAGTATTATTCAGAGCGTGGGTTAGGGAGAGACTGGAAATGGTAGTGGGATAAGGAATTCGCACGGGCGATTTGCGGGAATGGACGTTGGATGAAGGGTGTATGTGGAAATGTTTCTCGGAGAGGTAAAAGGTTATTTCTCGGAAGGTGAATGAGTCCCAAGGGAATGCGTTGAGAGAGGGGGGATCATCGTAGAAAAGAACAAAAATAGGTTAATGGGACCGTAGGGAGGGAGAGAATGACGCGCAACGGACGATGAAGAGGTTTACATTTTCTACATTAGTTTCACGGCTTATTCGACTGTTGCTAATTCGTAAATCAACTCACTGGCTTTTTAAGCAATTAGTAGATTTAAGATAAAAATTCGGAAGGATAGAAGCGGCAAAATTAATTAAAATTGTGACTATCATTGATGAGTTAGGCAAAAGGAATTTTTTCAAACAATTAAACAATTATATATTTATACTCTTTCATTTTGAACATCCAATCGGGTTGCAGTTCAAAAGGAGATTAACAGGCGATGACAGAAGTACCTCTTCTATTAATATTATTTTACTTACATAGAGACATGGCATCTCAATATATTTTGAGAAGGAGTTCCCGATAGTCAAGTGGGCTGCGCGTTCGTATTTGGTGGGAGAGGTACCAGGTTCGATTCGCGGAAGGAGCCCCTGTTTGCGAAATGACCTTAGTTGTTAAAGCACTTCAAATAATTCTGCTACTACTACCTTTTGAGAAGTTTTCGAATGTGTTCGGTATCCTTTATTTCATTAGAATAAATACTCGACCAAAGGAAATCCCTAAAGGGTCCATTTGGGGCGATATGAGTCGCTACGAACAGCATGAAGAAATATATTCTCATTTATACACTAGAAAATTGTAAATATTGGAAATGTTAGCTAAGTAGGTTCGACTGTATCTTTATGGTTAGGTAGTCGGAGAAATGTTGCTAACCATAAATAATACTTTCTATGAATCAACGCCTTATTTTCTCTTCATGAAGATGACTTGACATAAAGTTCCTATCCCATAACCAACTTGGCTATAGCAAAGTGAAATGAACTTGACTATGTTCATAGCTCATTTTCATACGATTCAAATAAAAATATACGAAAAGGACACTCCTCTCAACTTCTACTTAAATAAAAGTCATCATCTTTCAGTATTGAAAATAATCCGAATACTTATCTTGCTTCCAAATATCTTGGCCTTCACGTCTTATTTTGGAGAAAATTCTCTGTTCTGTGAAGAGGCGTGTTTACGAAATTTCCTTGGTTACCTTTCAATTCTCTTGGAATTTATAAGGGTAATATACTTAGGAAGATATATAAGGGAATGGAGAAGAAGATTGAGACATATAATTCCGGGTAAAGTGGGAGAGAGGTTGGAGAGCCAGGTTGGAAAAAGGAGAAGGTGAAGGGAATGAGAAAGAGGAAAGGATAGCAAGATAAGCTCAGAGAAAAGTGTAGCTGTCGAGAAAGGTGAAAAAAGAAAAAAAGAAAAAAAGGGAAAATGGTTTAGTGAAAGGAAAGGAAGGGAATTTGAAAAAGAAATACCAAAGATACCAAACCAAATGAAAGGCCCAAACAAGGAAAAGGTGCGATTTAATTAGAGCACCGCTCAGGTATAAATGCACCATCAACTTCTTTCATGGTCTAAATTCTTACGGAGCATGTTTATTTTACGTAAAATTGACGCAAGCCATAATATAAAATAATCTCTATTAAGTAAATTACTCGAAGGAAATATCACTAAGATTGGGCAAAATTTAGGAAATTAATTAGTGTTATACTGGACACTACTGAGGGATAACTTGTTTTTTTTTTGTTTATGACGGCTTTTAAACTCAAACCCCAAAAAGTATAACATATTTAGTACTTTCCAGTGTAGTTTTTACTTATAAAAAATGACCGACATAGTTGTATAGGTATGTTTACTTCCTTAATATTAGATAAATAAGCTTGTTGTTTTTCTTTTTCATGTCAGAGGTTTATGAACTCAAGAGCTCTTTTCCAAGTCAGGAAATTACTCTGTATATGTAAACATGCGGAATCGCATACCCAACTATCTCGGGTGTGTTATCTTGTGGCATTTACTTATCTTATCAAGTCAAGATTTGTGTATGAGTACGGAGATACACACATATTTATTAGCATATAAGGAGAGAAATCGATAAGTAAGACAATAAGGAATGGGCTACGTACTTGAGATTGACCGAAAATCTATTTAAATTGATAATGATATTAGGACAATGGTTTTTCCGTCTTACGACTCTGATTGTGGAAAAAAAAGGACTTCAAAACTTGAGATTATCGGCTAGAGATTTTTGTAACTAATAGTAATTAATAGAATATTATCAAGAAGCCAGAATAGCTACAATCTCAAGTACTGAAGCAATTGATTATTGGGAATAAAAAATATATATTCAGTTAAACTGGAAAAATATTTCACTTCTGAACGTTAACAGAGAACTTTCAAAATAGAAATTATGGAATATGAATAATGTTAATTGAAATGCACGGGAAAGCCGTCACTCTGTGAAATTTCGACATTATATATTTTTTCTGAATAATAACACTTTTTAAAACCACTAAGAGTTTTATAACTTTTATTAACCCACAAAATATGTTTAGTTGGCGACTAGTTTCAGCTTGTAATAGCAAATGGCTATTGATAGCCAATTAAAAGCCAAAAGTTATAGAACTCTTTGTTGCTATAAAATGCGTTTCTATTGAGAAATTTATCACAATTTAATTGGTGTTGCTGTTATTTATACTCATTTCGTTTTTGATAATGCGCGTTTTCAACCAGACAAGACTATTTGATTCTTTCATTAGTGGAAACAGGAGTTTCGCAGTTCAAACGCCATAGCTAATTGCACAACTCACATTTCTATGCGAAAACTTTAAATTAGGGTTGAGAAAAGCGACATTGATAATTTTTGTTTGCTCCAAGATGATGGATATCCATTTAAACTCGGTTTACTCACTGTGCTCCGGTGAAATAAGTCCTTCGTATTAGCAAAAGTCCATGTTAGTTGGGATTATCACCAAGCTTTTTGCGTATAATGGAAGTTGCGTCTATATATATAGATTTTTGCGTGATAATGCCTATATCCGAAAAAGGCAGAAAAAAGAGGAAAATACATTGAGACGTGGGGATAAAATGGGCGAAGATGGAAATGGAACGTGGAGGAAAGAGTGGTGGAAGGGCAGATCCAGGGTAAGGGTCATCTCGCAGTCATTCAGGATTCCCATCTCCTTGGCATCGCGCCAAGTTTTGGTCCGAGGGGGACGGACGAGGATGATGCAAAAGGCAGGTTTTGAGGAAGAGAAGGAATTGTAGAGCAAGAGGAACGGGAAAGGAGAACCTTGTTGGTCGGGTTCTGATCCGGAGAGGCAGCAATGGTTTGCGGTTAGTAGTACGAGAATGGGGAACGCAGAACGAGTGTGCGAAATGGAGAAGGGAAGGTAGCAAGGTGAAATAGACTAGGGAGGAGTTTGTGGAAAGGTGAGCGGTTTAAGAATTTTTATGACGTGAGAGAGAGGGGAAGTCCGAAATGTGAGAGGATGCACGCTCGAGTGTTCTTGGTCGAGAAACACACGTGAGGAAGACGAAAAAAACTTTCTCAAATCTTGAAAGGACTTTGGTCGCCGTATTATTTTATGTTGTCGAGAGGAGAGTCCAAGGCGTGAATTGGCCTTCGTAAATTAATTTGGCGAGGGAGTTTTTTGGGGGTTGATGCCCTCTAAGCTTTGGGGTCACTGGCGTAAAATTCGTCCTTTCTGTGCTTACTGGGGTGAAACGAAGGGAACACGGCGTTTGCCTCCGAGGGGAGAGACTTAAGTTTAAAAATACGGAGTGAAGGGTGATTTTTGAGGGTCTTCGTTCACTTCCGCCCTATTTACTCTTATGACCTCCAGCGAGGAAAGGGAGTCACGTGAGGATTATCATTTGATAGCAGCATCAAGAGCGAATATGTACGACATACTTAGTTTTGCTTCGACTATTACTGTTTGTGGTTAAGAAAAGAAATCACAATCGAAGAGGAAGTTTTAGGTTTTAGTAATTCTGTTCATATGAAAACTGTAATAACTGGCTTTATTCAGTCATGTAAATTCATGGAATAAACTTTTAGAAGAGATGACTTCTTTTGAATTGTTGTAATTATTATTTATATTTAGAACTTTGAAATCGGAATGTATTTATTTCGGAAACTTTTTAAGAAATTCTTTCATTCAGCATCTAAAAGCTAGAAAATAAACGAAGCGGGCTATAATTATGCGGAAGGGCGGTAGGAAGTAAAGTCAAAAATCGTTGATGAATTTAGACAAAACTCGAGTTCGGTGAAACTTGGAAAATATTTATTCTATCGTACATACTTAAACTAAATTATATCGTTCTTTAAGAAAGTTGTTTATATAAGCTAGGGGATAATGAACCTATCTTTCGAATTAACTGGCTTGAAGTGACATTTTGTATAATTCTATCTTTAATTTTCGATGCAACTTACGGAAGGAAAATTACTAGAGCAGTTGGAAATAAAAATCGTTCTCATAGTTTTAAAACAGAAAAAATTGATATGCAAATTCTCATGTTGTTAAATAATAGCGTTAAAAATGAAATTTCCTTTCACAAGACTCTTAGTTGCAAATAGGAAAGCTTGGCAAACGTGTAGATTTATTTCCTATGAGATAAATCGTGTATTTGAATCTCGAGGTCCATTGTGGTTGAATGATCTTTAGATATTAATTGAATACTTCTGTATTAAATACTTTAAGTCGTTTATTACAACTCACTGATTTAACAAAACTGAAGTTTCGCGATAAGAAATTTTAGAAATGTTTACACAAAGTAAATGTCTATGTAATTACCCTGCAAACCACCTTTCGGCGTCTGGTAGGGGGAGAATGCACCATGATTCTATTTCCCTAATGGATTACTTTCGCGTATCGTTCGCGAAAAAAATGAGTTCTTGAATCGATTGGTTCTACTATCTATTCCCCTGACATTATTTATTATGCGTATACTACGTTACTACATGCATTAACATCCAAATAAAAAAAATCATTATGGTTGACGCTACGTTTCCCTTAAAATGAATGTAATCTTCAAATACTGAAAAAGTAACTTCTCCCTAATCAAGTGAGCTTTCCATGACGTTATTTGAAATGAAGATCTTCTTCCATCCTATAAAGTTCTCTTATTTCTCAGGCTCTGTTTGTTTTGGATTTATTTCCAGGTCCGATACCGTTAACGAAAAAAATTTCGCGAGCTAACGATGGATAACCTATTTTCGGTGTAGAAAGAAAGCGGAAAAAAATTAAAGAGAAAACAATAGGGAGAAGAGAGACTTTTCCTCTATTCAATGGAAGATTCTGAAAAGAAAAGGAGTAAAAGAAAGGGAAAGACCTTCTCCTCACGGTTGGAGTAATTTTTATTGGCATAGAGAGTGGAAAAAAGAAAGGGACTGGTCTGCTACTTAGCGGCACTTAATTGGAGGGGAAAAGAGGCAAGAAAAGACGGAGTCTATTAATCTTTCACTTGCTGCTCGTCAACCCTTATTCCTTCACTATCCGAACAAGAGCTCCATTCATCTCCAGCAAAATAAAAAAAAGTATTCGAAGGAGATTTGTTTCATCTCAAGATACATCGAATGCCATCATAAGAAAGGGAGCTGTCGAGGTTTGAAATTTAATTTTTACTTCTAAACGCTCAGAGATGATTCTCAAAACCTTTACATAATAATACTGAAATTCTATTCAGTAATGATAAATTAAATCAGTTGCTAGGTATGCATTATTCTTATTTCCCATACAGCTCCGTTGTGACGAGAAACATTCGGTGAAATGTTTAGATTTATTATTCTGGAGATAAAAGTTAAATTTCACACATTATATTTGAAAATTTTTATGTAATTAACGAACATTCATTGCGATTTTTCTTAACTTCTGATGCATTCAAACCAATACAATAATACCTCTGAAATTTCTCTGTGATTCAATACTTCACCACAATTATGAAATGGCGTTTGAATTAGGTACTTAATTCATTTAAATTGTACCAAGTTATTCGGTAAAAATACATAAAACGATTATGACTAGGGTGATCCTTTATTCGTGAGTTCGTTAGAGTTCTGTAAGCGACCGACTTATCTTCTACTCTTCCAGTTTCTTAGGTTCCGATTTCAGTTTTCTTGGTAGATTTCTTTATATTCCATTTCTTTAATGGAACATATTTCAATTATTTTTTCAAAAAAAGGAGGTGACATCCACATAATTATGGTTATATGAGGTTTATCCTCTAAATAGGTATTGTTCCAATTTAAAGAGTATTAGAAAAGGAAATGCTGAGGCCTCGAAGTCTTGGCAAACGCAGGTGATACGCAAGTTTTTCGCTTTAATTTCCTTTCCCTTTTTCGTTTACTGGAGTTGGATAAACAATGAAAATAAAAGTTGACTTATGATTTTCTTTCTCAAGGTTATTGTTTTGCCTCCTCCGGTTTTATTTTCATTGTCAGAAAGTTTTTTTATGTATTATTATATTCCTTAGATGTTCAAAAAAGCAATTGCCCATATAATAAAAAATCCAAACCTTCAGAAAACTTTCTCTAAACCGAGACGCCTTTGTTCCGAAGTAACCGTTGGCGACATCGACACTTCCAATAGAACCGATATCTTTGTCCACCGCAAACCTTTTGAAGAAATGATACTCTTTGAGCATGACGTCAAAATCCACCTCCGTCCTTATCGTTCCCCGATACTTCCAAAAGCGTCTACGTTTACTCGCTATTAGGACAAAAAAATACCGCGTTCTCTTTCGACGTCGAGAAATTCCTCGCTATAAAAGAAAAAACGGGGAGATGGGAAATAACCCAAATCTTTCGACAAGGACCAGCCACTGACAGAAGTGGGAAAGAGGATAATGTATCGTGGATGCAGGACGGGCTTTAGAGGAAAGTCAGGGATAAAGAGTCTGGGCGATAATGGGAAACTGGAGAATGTAAGCCCTTTCCCACGAAAAAGAAGGATTGTAAAAAAGGAGAGCAACATAGAAAATGGGTGAAAGAAAGGAGGACGCTCCGATGGCAGTAGAATCGATGGGGCATTTGGAATGGCGCCAGAAGAAGGGGAGGAATAAAGGATGGAAGGGAATAGGACAGAATAATGGGAGGTTTTGGAATGGTTCGGAAGGGGGAATATGTGGCGTGCATCGCCACCCCTATGTGAATAATCGCCGACTCTGAACGTCCTATATAAAAAAGAAAACAGAGAAAAGGGGGTTGAGAGGAATAGGAGCGCGATGGCCTAAACACAAACGATCATCCCCATTTTCTGGTAATTATCGAGTAAATTAGACGTGCATTGTGAAATAATTCCTATTGTGTCTTGTAAATTTTTCTTATTCATTCATTCAATTTTGAACTTGTAGTCATTACTGGTATGATCGTAATTTACAGTACTTTTTGGCATTTACTGGGATCACACTCCATTTTTTATAAAAAATGTTTGAACCATACTATCATTGCGTGATCTTGCAAATCCATATGCGATAGTATAGTAATCATAGTATTTTAGGTTAACTTAATTTCAAAAACCATCAATTAGGAAAAGGAACACGGCTGTGTTAATAAAATAGGGTTAGAAAAAAGCTTCAAAAAGTCGTAGTTTGCAGGCAAATCAACCGTAAGAAAATTCCAACCAATGGGAGTTAAGGTTCTCCGTGCATTGCAAGATTAATATTCCCAATAATTACATCGGTAATTATGTTACAACCTTCAAGGGATATAGAAATGAGTACGACGGAAGTAGAGTGGGGTATTTACACCTTATGTGATGTAATGCTAAGGAGGGAAAACTAAACAGAAGAAGGTATCGATCCCAGAATATTATTCATAACGTGTTTATTGTTTCTGTGAATGAATAGGCTTTCAAATATGTTAAGTTTAGATAGTTTCTCTAATAATTTTAAAAGTTTTAAATCTTTCATTTCCTTTAATGACTGTTTTCTTGAATTTGTCGTTTGACGTATGAATTCTTTGTTTGATTATGATTAAAGTGAGTTATGGGTTGTTTGAATTGGGTCTCTATTTTTCCTCCCCTCTATCTGTAGTAGACTTTGTCACCGTATTTACATGATATTTCGCGGATTTTCTCGATCTGGTATTATTTAGGAAGGGTTTGTTGCTATTTTAAAATGTTATGGTGAAGTTTATTTGGGAAATATGGGTTTAAGTTTATTGCACCGGGAAATAGCAATTAATTAAATCCAGGAAAACACTTGTTATTCCTTTGGGTAAGGGTGACTTTTGCGCAAGATGGTGCGCACCCAGGAAAAATCCCAAGGATGAATGGACTTGAAAAAAGTCTGACGGGACCGGGAATCGAACCCAATTGCCGGTCGGATGCTCTGTCCGTTGAGCTATCCCGGCAGAACATTTCTCCAAGCCATTCGGGAGACTTTGTGGGCAAGGACTATTTAAATCCACGTCACACCACATAAGGTATAAAAACCCCAATCCATTCCCGCCGCTCCCAGTTTCCTTCATCCCCCAAAGATGGTAACATAGTTCCCGAAATATCTATAATAAATAAAAACCTTGCAAGTGTAGCCACGGATAACTCTAATCTCCTGTGTTTGGAACTTCATATCGGTTGGTTTCTCTCAAGCTACAGCTTTTCGGTGCTTTTTGAAAACTTTTATGTACATACATACAAACGTTTTCATAAACATACAATTCTAGTAAACAAATTCCCGACGTGAGGCAGGATTTTCATGTATCAGTCAATACAATTCCGTTAGTTGTATCGAAAAATTTCTCTTAGAAATAATATATCTTTATAATAAGACAAAATTAATAGACATTCCTACATAGAAAATTGCACACGTTAAAAGTTCCTCTGAATATTCATTCAGTCGAATGGAAGAATATTTTAATGATAATACATCCTTAAAGGTGATCAGTAAAATAAGTGTGACGTATGTACAATAAGTTATTTGATCTATATTCCGAATATCAATTTTGATTAGAGAAATATATTATTTTTAAGGCCCCTGGAACCCATTTTGCATTTCATTAGTTTAATTAAAGGTTTACAATAAAAAATCATGCTAATTAATTTCGATTCTTGGTTGTAAAAATTCAAAATAGAGTTAATTACATACATTTTATCCTAATAAACTAATGCAAACAAGTCATTATTTTAAATACATGATTGTGAAGATGAACTGCACTTTGAAATGTGTCGGAAGACTTTCCTTTATAAGGTTATAGGAGTGAATCTCTTGGTGATAGTTACGTAATCGACAGTATGAAATAATGTCACGTAATCTATATGGACAATACTCCATTTTTTTCAAATTAAGGATTTACGATTCGATCGAAAACAAAAATCGCTCTAAGGTTATCTCTAGATAAAAATTGAACAAATGATACTGAGCTTTGATTCACCTGAAGAGTAGTTATTGATTACACATAACTCCTCTTTCAATGAAATTTTCATGAAACTCTTTGTTATCTTAGCCATTGACTCATAGAATCGATGAGGATAAGCCTAGAAAATGGAGATTAGTGGATTATCCCCCTAAAATTATAATTTTTTCAAAATAATTTTACCTTTACAAAAGTATTTCTTTTCTATTAATTTCAAGAAACCATGCAGAAAATAGACTCTTATACATTTTACAACAGTATCATTAGATATTTAGCATTATTGAAATAGCTAATTGTATTTTCCCGCCTCTTTGGAGGTTACTATTCTCAAACTATGAAATTCCTGATTTTTTACTAATGTATAGGATAAGATAAATAACTTTACCACCAGTAATATAATAGGGTTAAATAAAATGTTTGAATGTGGAATTATTAGTTCGAATGAATTTCAGAAGCACTAAAAGCCAAAGAGGTGGAGTACAAAATATGGCAAAAGAAAAGTTTTAAAAAGTGCTTATAGAAAAAGAGGGTTTTTAGAAATTTGAGAAAGAAGAATAGGGCAGAAATTGAAGCTCGAGGAGATAATCAGTACGGAAATAT
Source organism: Ladona fulva (assembly GCA_000376725.2). Classification (NCBI taxonomy): domain Eukaryota; kingdom Metazoa; phylum Arthropoda; class Insecta; order Odonata; family Libellulidae; genus Ladona; species Ladona fulva. The sequence continues at coordinate 2,504,700 of KZ308138.1, read as the reverse complement.
ACTCTTTTGAACCTTTTACACGAGAATTCGACACTATAAAAACTTAACGATTCGCCATCTGCTGTAAAATTGAAAGGGAATACTGGAAGAAAGAGAATACAAGGGCTTTTCGGGAGAATATAGAATCGATCAATAATTAGAAGAAAATCTCGCAAAAAAGTGAGAAAAATAAAAAAAATACCTTTTAATGAGAAAGCTGAGAGTCCTGTCTAGGCAAGAGAAAAATATGCCCTCATTAAGAGAATGGGAGGAGTCGAGAGGTTGTAGTCCTTAGTGCAGGTCCTCGAAATTGAAAAGGGGACGAAGGGGATAGCATTTCGATAGGAACGGCGAGAGGTGGTGTGAGGTACGAGTAAATGTTCCATGAGCGGTTTTAGTTTCGTCAATCAGCGGTCCTTCGGACTGAAGGTCAAACCCACGGAAACAATAGACTGAAAGGGGCGGGAAAAATAGAGAAAATTGAAACGATGGGATTGGAGGAAGGAATAAAAAAAAGATGAATTCATTTGGCAATGGATTCTGGGAGGGAGATGAAAATCAATATAGCTCCAGACTCCATTTTCGAAGCGAAGGTTTGCTTTCTCGTGGTTATATACCTCTTCCTCGAAAGTTCTGCACGTGGGCTTTGCGAATGCGGCGAAGCATTATCCTTAGCCTCTCTCCTCTATAACATTTATTTTTTCCCGTCATTTTTTCGCTTCGAAAGGATCGACTGATACGCAGAAATTTGTGTTTTGTCAGCCATCCTTTGATGTGGGATTCTTATGAGAGGGCGGAGAGGATTTTTGAATCCCACACGAAGAATTGGGACATGTGACATGGAAAATTCCCAACTTTTTACATCAAGGAGTTGTGTCAGTGACCCATTAAATCGGTGCTGTAATAATTTTGCAGGACTACGGAGCGGATGCTTGGAAATTTGATCGAATGCCATCATTCGAAGAAATAATACTTCCAGAGAAATGAGGGCTAGAGCATCCGTTGCGTGCGTTAAGCAAATACATAAAATGGTATCTTATATCCAATTCTACTTTTCGCTGAGTGTTTTTCATTCTTGAGAGAATGTTCATAAAGAGTTGTTTTGCGCTGGATGCAGTAGAGCCTATGTGTCTCGTTGGCACGGCTCAAATAGTTGAAGGAACAAAGCTGATAGCGCCTTTTCTGGGACATGTTAAGGTATGAAATCTAAAAAATTTTAAGAAGAAATATTTCTTTTTCACTGAAATATCTGCTTTGTTTATATTATATGAAAAGGACGGTAGACTAGCTAGAGGATACCAAGAGTGGGAGTGAGACTTCATAATCACGTTTTCCATCACTACATGCTGAATGATTTCATTCTAGGTACCCAATTCAACTTTAGAAATAGATTTGAATGATTTCTGTAGCATAAGATATGGAAAAGTGAATCTTACGGGGTTCGGTGTCAGTATTGATGACCGGAAATCAACGATTTTCATTTTTTGTTTTAATGCCTGAGTTGGAATCTTTCCTTTTTTGAACCAATAATTGTTCTTGTTCCGCTGAAAATCTGTTTATTACCGATGTGTATCTGTTTATATTAAATAAAAATTAAAGTTCATAGGCACTACATTTGATTAATGCTACATATATACTCTGGGATAGAATTCGTTGCTTTCTCAGACTTGTAGATCATTGCATGGTCAGCTTCAGTTAAAGCGGTTATTCTGTCCAGTTTTTCTAGTCCAAAATATAGGAAATCTATGCTCCATTTAACGTGGGGAAAGATAAGTAACGTACTTCCTTTCGCATACTAACTTCTTGAACCCTTTTCCTTCGAAGGATCACCTAAGGAAAGGGTTCGAGAAACTTGTAAAAATTCTCACCTAATAGACTCCACATTACAGTTTGCTGATGTTATTGAAAATGAGATTTGCCGAATGATTGAAAGAAAAATTCTGTCCTCGTAAGAAAGAATTTGAGGTTATGTTTACAGATGTATACACTTGCGTTATATGATTTTAAAACACGCATTTTGGAGACATAACAATCATTCAGCAATCGCAGCAAAAGCTTTCAAACATTTCTTAACTACACCTGATGATGGAATAGCCTTCCAAAATAATATTCTCTGTTTACTTGATAGGAAATCTCAACCTTTATTGATTTAAAGCTGCTTTGTTATCACAATTACAACGTTAACGTCAGATAAGCCATTTTTCATGAGTTAATCACAATATCAACCCATTTCTAAGGAAAAAAAATTTATTCCATATTAGCGAATCCTACTTTTTAATATTTTAATCTCTCTTGCCTGTTTCCCGTCCTCTAAAATCGCGTACAACCTCCTTCTCATGGTTAGGGCTTCCAGCACCGGAAGCACTCGGGATATACAGACTCGAGCCATGTCGCGCGAGGGGATAGACAATTGAAGATCGGCGAGCGAACCGAGTGAGGGGATGCAGAATTTTAGAGAGAGGGTTGTTTCAGGATGTTGCGCGGGGTATAGTGGGTTAGGGGTTGCCTCGGAGGGTTGGTAATTGCAACCCTTACGTTAAGTGGTCGGGGCTCTGGGAGGTCATGGTTGAGGACCGAGATGAGTACCGCGAGGGAACAAGAGGGTTGGCGGGGGTCGAGTAGTGCAATGCGTAAGGGGCGGGGAAGTTAATGGGAGATTCATGAGGGATGGAGGAATGCACGCTCTCTCCATGGCGGAGAGGGAAATGATCAGCCCATTGCGAGACAATTAGACGGATGTGCGGGATCGAATGATTTAACGGTCGCAGGAGTCTGCAGATTGTCTGTGGGGCTAATGAGGGAGAGACAACAAACGCTCCGCTCCGAATCCGTTATCGGAGAAGCTTGAGTCCCTTCGGATCGATGGAAATTGGGAAGTTAAAGACCCATGTAAGCTTTCGGCGAATCTGGAGTGCAATTTCGGGTTTTCCGTTTGACCATGTTCTCCGCGGTTTGCAAATGAAGTGGTTTTCCGGTGAATTTTAACTTCAACACAACAATATAAATCCATGCATGTACATGAATAAGAGAATGATGTAGGACCTGAAGCCTCATGAATGAATTGCAAAGCTCTTATATATGTTCAATAATTAAAATGAGGCATTACACATCTGTAGGATTCCTTCAGTGAAAATTTGATTTCAATTAGATAAAATCGAAAAATGTAGACTCTTGGTAGATGGAATTATAATTGATAAGATGATAAAGTAACAAAACTTCGTATGTTCCACAGTAGAGATTTATTAATTCGACCGGTTTCGACCATAGATGGTCATCTTCAGGAGACCTGATGGCTCCTTCAGGCCTGGAATCGACCTCTATGGTGGAAGCCGGTCGAAGTACTTACTCTCTACTGTGGATGACACGAAGGTTTGTTTCTTTACCGTCTTAGTATGGCGTTACACGAAATACAGCCGTCGTATATTAATTTTATTGATAATTGATGTATGGAAAGTACACAAACAGAAATGTTTTCGCATTATATACCTAATTTTTATTTAAAAACCTCTTCGGCCGAAAACCTGAAGTTCTGTTGAAACTCAGTGTACCTTGGTGACATTAGTAAGTTAATCAAATAAGGGTATGGTAAACAATAAAATAAAGCATCAATAACAGAAATGTGAACAAAAAGAATTTGAAAAAGACTTATTAAGTGTTTGAATCGAGTAAATAAAATCTTCTTAGATTCTTGAATCATGTGATTCAATGATAATGTTGCATTTGATTTTTAGAGTGTATTTCTTTCTATGGAGGAGCCTATGAAAACAGTTTCTGATCTTTGTTTGATCATCTTTAGTATTCTTCATGTGTGGTATAAATCATCCGTGGTGGTATCATGAAGTGTACTTCATGAACGAAGTTAACCACGGAATTGTCATGAAAATGAAACGATATAAATATCTTTTTATATTATTATGGATACAAAATAGATTGTCCTCATTTTTAAAGCCATTAATTTACCGTGAGAATAATTTTTAGATTAAAGGGTTGGTTATAGTAGTCTTAAATTCGTTACTGCTGAATATTACATTATTATGTTTCAAGACATTAATTTTGTCGGTTTTCAATAATCAGTTATTTCCTTCATTGTATTTAAACTGCCTTATTCGATAGATACTACTTCAGAGTTTCCAGGTAGTAAATTTCTTGAACTTCTTACATCTTTTGCATTCAATGCATCGTTTGAAGAATATGAAAACAAAGCAATGAAAGAAGGAATGCATTCACCGTTCGCTAAATACCTGCCCCTGACAAAGGGAATACTTTTATCCTCTTTCATGTACCATTCCAGCGCTTTTAGCTCATTGTTAGCCTCTTGCCACGGCAGAAAGGCAGAAAAAGAGCTGTAATCGCAATTTCCCCGGATCCTGCACGCTCTAAAGATCTAAAAAATGGGACAAAAAAGTGATTCTCCTCACGAAAGAAAAGGCTACAAAAAAGAAGTCCTTTTTGCAATTTGGAATCCCAGGACTCCCAACATTCTTCTAGCCTTCTCTCTTTAAGTCTCTTTGACATACTTTCCGCTACTGTCCAAGCCATTCTGCCCGATTAACCAAAAAATGAAGGTGGGCCTTCACCACAATCTTGTGTTTTTTCATATATCTCTTTGCCACGATCTCCCTCTCTCCCTGGCCGTATCTTCTTTCGCTCACCTCTTCTGAACTTCAGATACAGGAGATGGAGGCACGCCAATATCCAGATCGAAGCAGAAAAAGTTTCAGGATGCTTGAGGGTTCGCAATTTTTTTTAGGCTCTTTCGGAAAAGATAGATTACACACTTCAGAGGAGTGAAAGTGAGGGTTTTTTTATAAGTTGAGTGAAGAAAAGAAGAGGGTGAAGAGGAATTTTGATAAAGAGAGTTTGTACGATGTGAGAGTCAGCGAAAGAAGTAAAAAGTAGGAGAAAAGAGTATCCTATAATGATAAAAGGGTGGATACGTTTTTTTTTTTTCACGCTGCCATTACTTCTGAATGTAATAAGACAGAATATTATTCGTTCGTAAGCAGAGTGTACGGCGTTTCGGAGAATGTTTTCTATCATATTTCTTTTTACTTCAGGACTTTGATTAACTTGGGTGCAAGGCTATTTTGTAAAGTAAAAAAAGATGAAATGTAATTGTATTAGTAGTAGTATCGTTAAAAGTGCTTCGACTGCTTTGGTCATTTCGCACATGGGCTCCACCGGGAATCGAACCCAGGACCGCTTTCGCCGAAGTTGCGTTGCCCACTTGGCTATCCGGGAGCCCTATTTAATTGTGATTCAGATTGTTTACGATGCGTCTATTTCAGGTAACTTTATTTTCAGAATGGAAACGGTTCCAACATACACGTATTTGAAATATTCTAACTTCCATGACACCGAGATTTCCCTCCGTTAACAGTCCATATAATCTAAATTACTTCGTATTTTCCTTTTTGTTACAAAGTTAGTCCATACCATGGTATTGATTAGATTAAATTGACTTAATCGTTATCTCTTACCTTCTCGTGACCAACTTGCGACCCATTAAAAATAATAGTAAATGAAAGAGCTGAATAGGTAAGGGATTTTTACTAAGCCTGAAGAAACGGATTTTTACATAATTCTGCCTGATTTATTGCAATAGGGTAAGAAAGAAAGTTGAATTATTGGTCATAATAACATATTGTAATCATAAGGAAATGGAATTTCGATTAATACGAAGGGAATCATATACAAAAACGTTCAGATCTGCATTACTTGGCTAGAAAATGTGCGACCCTTAATAGAATACGCAGAAATAATCTACGAATATCATAGCAACACAGAATAAAACCTGCGAAATAAAATGAATGATTATGAGAGATAATTATGGCGGGGAAGTTAATGGGAGATTCATGAGGGATGGAGGAATGCACGCTCTCTCCATGGCGGAGAGAGAAATGATCAGCCCATTGCGAGACAATTAGACGGATGTGCGGGATCGAATGATTTAACGGTCGCAGGAGTCTNTATTATTATTTATATACCATTGAATTAGAATAAATGTATAAGAAATTTCGAAATCTCTTGAAAAGTGTCTTCTTAGTTAAATCCTCTAAGTGATATTTTGTATTCGCGCCAATTAGCGCCAATAGTGGGGTCTATGGCCACAGAGGGCAATGTGATTTGTCCTGTCTCAGGTGTCTGTCTTTTTTTTGTGAATTTATTCTAGTTGGCCAGTTAGTTATCGGACCTTCACAATATAAGGACGATTTGGGGTAATTGATTGGGGTCCATTGATTTTGTTTCAAATTAAAAAGTGTTCCCTTTTCTCTCATTTTCTCAGACAATCGAGGCAGAAAGAGAGAACAGTGATATGCGATATAATAGTGATAATTAATTGATGAAAAATCAAAACAAAATAGTAAGACCAAAATATCTCATGAAAAATTTAGTTCAAATACAAAAATTTGTAATAATTAAAAATTCAGCGCAATCAAAATTAATGGAATAATAATTCAACCGTCCGTTAACATATTACAGTTGAATAATCACTTACAGCTTTAGAACATCTTCGATTATTTAAAAAAAATTTTTTCCTCAGAAAATCTCCCTCAGAAAAGACAGCAGATCAAAGGAGACTACACTTTTCTGTTATAATGCCGAATGTTTATTCAATTGAAGGGAAATAAAGTGTTATTAACTCATTATCAGATCTATGAAAGTAAGTGCGATCAAAGATTTTTAATTTATGAGGAATTTCAATAGAAGGTATCAATCCTTGCAGAGTGCTTTCAGTCACATCCAGCGCAGCATCTGGGGCGGATATAGGTAGGGAAATAAAGGCTAGTCTGGAAAGAAGCCTATAAAAGGTTCACATTAAGCGAAACACTGCGAGTGGGCCAGAAAAGGTTAAGCGAGGGTGATTCAGGAAAAGAGTGAGACGTAAAAACAAAACTGCCCATTTCATTCTAAGTTTTACGCTGTTTCGTCAGGTGTATAGTGAAATCAACTTCGCAAGAGAAAAATTTAGAACCTTGCAAATGACAGTTTGGAGGAGGGTGAACATTAAAATGTGTCGCTTTTTGTTAACGACCAGAGTGCAGTAATAAATGTTCAGAATTGATTCCCTATAAAAAACGGGAAGTAGGACGATATTTTCGTTTTGCACTTTTGTCCTCTTAGATTCGATATTTTTTTTCCAAGTTTAAGTTAAAATCATATATCAATAATAAATCTTTGTCAGAAGTCAAATTCACTTTGAGCCCAGGATGTTACTTAGGATAAGTATATTTAGCCATCATTTGAAGCTGTTTTGAGCTCAACATCATAAAAAGCAGCTTATATGCTAGGGTATGTATATTGCAATGCAACTTGAGCCCTGAGGAATCACAAATACAAGGAGACTTGCCATTTTAATGCAACCTAACATCTTCTTGCTAGGCTTGAAACTTGCATCTTACTAAGTTCCTCAAATTTGTCGTGTTTTCCCAACATAAGTGCGAGTGATTTATTATTAGTCTATATATTCAGCAAATCTTAATTAGTTGCATATTTCAGCAATACTGTAGTTCCTATTATGGTAGGTTGTAACTTATGTAATGAGAAATGGGTTGTATCAATAATCCTTCTAAGCATATGTAGGACACAACAACAGGGATTTACCTATGATTGGCAAATTATATTGATGAATAACTTTACAAATGCGGAATGGTTCTAACTCATATTTTGAAAAATTTGTGGCCAATTTTCAGACGAAATTCTGGTGAGAATAATGAAGAGAGCATCATATAACAACGTATAACAAAAACAATATATCCATAACTGAAAGTATATGCATGACAAATATTTGCGATATGTCAAAATCAAAGGGTGTATCATTTTGAATCTCCTCGATAGTACTGAAGAATATCTAGTTTGAAACAGAGTATACATCTTAGGTTTATTTACCATTTGATGAGAAAAAGTGGAAAGAGGTATGAGAATACGACTTGACAGAGTGGGATGTACGGAGAGCATAGTTTCGTCGACATAATGGCGATGAAAGTGGATGTAAAAGAAATGAGAGAATTTCTATGATAAAAGCATACAGAGGCAACGCTCAGGGTCATCTTCCTCGGCCTCCTTTCACTACCGCCGCATGAATGACTGAATTTTGATCACATCGATAAGCATCGAGTGTTCTTTTATTCATTTCTTTTATTCTGTTTTTGTGGAAGTCGGAGTTGTCGGAGAAAAGGGATCATAGTAATAGTACTTCCGGCAGTAGCGGTGACTACGGAGGGGGAAGATTCACGCCACGATTAAAGTATGTATATACTTCCATAGCTAAAGGAGGGAGTGGCATCGAAACGTACGTGTACAATAATGGTGAATTGTAATGGATGAAGAATGTTAGGGAGTGAATTTTTTCTCTAATCTGGGCTAAGAGAAAAGTTTTTCAAAGGAAATACACTGATAAGTCCCGTGAAATGTTTATGTGCATACATCTATTGGCATCGTATCTTCAGCTAACAACTTCAATGGTAATATACATTTATTATACAACACGATATATTTAACAATCTTTCGTTGATTAGCAACAAAACGGTTAGTGAAGTAAAACAAAGCCAATTAGGGAGTAAAGTTCCTATATACGACTTTCGGCAATTAAATTTTATTATTTTAATTAAATTAACTTTATAAGAATTATTACGTTTTGTAATGTTTAATTTTGTCAAAAATCAAACTAATGTTTGATTTTGTGAAGCAAAGGTAATTTGATTCCCTAAAGTTTGTGATTGGCGGGCTTAGTATTAATAATTGTAACGTTTTCGATGGTGAGGAAATTGGATAACGATGGAACATTTCTCACATTATGGATATAGTAGTAAAATTGCAGTTATATTCCTTTAATTAATCGGTTGAAAATATTCAGGAGAACTTCAAATTAAATGGTATGACTTAGGATCTAAAAGTTATACGAATATTTAAAATACGAAATACTTTTGCTAAAATATTTGCCGTTAACATAATTTAATAATTTTAAGAATTATTTAAAATTAAAAGAATTACAATTAATATGAGAAATATTAGAATTAACTGTTATAAGCGTAGTTGAATAAAATTGCAGGAATTCTGAAGAAGCAATTACATTAACAGGGTGCCGGGTCATACTGAATAAGCTCTCTGGGCTTCGAATACGAGCTGAGTACAAACATAGACTTTTGAAAGCCACAGTCAAACACTTCTGCCTAGAAAAAACCGAGATTTATATCTGCTCATCACGTACAGAAAGATACACAGGTGCAGATCAGGTGAATTGCAGCTTCACGCGGTGTGCGTAACTCTAGGGTATGCCACTACTGCTATGTCCGGTAATAGCAGACCCAGAATACCATTAAAAGCATTCCTGCCGGTGCGTGAAAGGGACCGTGGACACTGATAGTGAAACATTGGAATGGAGAGACGAGATGCTGCAGAAATGCCTTCTCTGGATGAATGAATGGGCCCTCACGGTCATAGAGTGGAAGGAGGGAAGAGTGATTTAGAGTCAGAGATGGAAGTTGCCATTGCAAATGGTAGAGCTCGCTGGATAGAAAGCAGGAGTGGAACGTGATAAATTAGGTATGGGAGAGAGATAATCCAGCGCAAGGTATGATAAAGGGTAGAAATAAGAAATATAAGGGAGAAGTAATTATGCAGTGGCCGCAGCAAAATATACAGAAATAAAATTATAGAAGCGTTTAGCAACAGGCGGTGCTTACATAAGCGGACTTAAATTCAGATACTTGAATATTCGATGATATGATTAATCTTTTCATCAACAGTATCATCTCTCTAAATGTGAAACCTTATATTTGGCCTTAATTTTGAGAAAGTAAAAATATCTGTGACAGTGAGAAAGGAAAAATATATAAGGAAATGATTTACGAGATTCTCTATATTATGTTGGTACATCATGCAAAGTTTTATTTCCATTTTAACTGGCTGTATGTCCATAGAAATAGATCTACTTACTATATCAATGAAAAATGGAATTGCAATAAGATGCTACTTTAATCAATAAAACGATATTGAATATGTACTATTTATGAGATAATAATGCACGAAGGCCCTGGAATTTCCCTTTTCTGGTTCACCGCATTTACACTTTACCTCTCTTTCAGTAATGCCAAAATAGTTTTTCATTTATTATTTTCCCTCCTGCTCATCCTCTTTAGCAACTAAAATGACGTATACGATGGAAAATTGCGTCTTATGAAGGTGATCACTCGTGAAGACTAAAGTGCAGAGATCTGGCTTCTGCTTAATAGCTCATTTTGGCTCCCAAGGAGAAACGGACATGAAAAAAGTCTGACGAAACCGGGACTCGAACCCGGGTCTCCCAATTGCCGGTCGGTTGCTCTATCCATTGAGCTATCCCGCCAGACCCATTTCCTTAGCTCATTTAGGGTTTCATTCACCCACCAGTTTTTTGAATGGAAGCTTGATTACTGTTAATTCTCCTTGCCTCTCCTGCAGTTCTATGAGTACCACTCTTTTCAGCAATCCTATACATTCGTTCAAGTACTCGTATACTCTCGGCTACGAAATTTCATTCAACTCAAATTCATACAAAATAACGTTGATGTTGAAGCAGTAACGAACCATTTCTTTGATCCCGGTTCGGGTGAAAGGCATTCATTCGAAATTAATGAAAAAGTGAATGCGAAGTTAATCTGAGTGCACAAAGTGCACGATACAATTTTGGTGGTAAAGTAGTTTTGATTATATATTCACAGTTTGATTTTTGAGTTAAATTAAGAGTGTACTTCACCAGACAGAAGTTTTTCAAAAATAAATGGGTGAATTTCTCAACAACTCTAATTTTAAAAATCTTTACGATATATCATTACTAGGATCAATGAATATTGTTTGAATAAATCAAGTAAAAATTTTATAAATGATTTAGCCAAATGAGAAACTGAAAAAAACTACAAGAACATGTGACATTCAACTGAAAAAATCAGGATTGATTTTCATTTGCATTTTTAATATCTTTAACCTGTGTGATTTTTCACGTTGCCCTTCAAAAGATCTTCACCTTTTTGGTGTTTCGTATGTGATATATTTTAAGTGTAATATAGCTTAATTTTCTTTTAATTACTGGAAAATCTAATCTCTAGGCAAATGAAATTTCTAATCTAAGTAAAAAATTACTCATCCAAGCAAAGTAACTTTTATGGTAACAAAAGACTCTACGAAGGATTTGAAAGTTAAGTTATTCTGTCTGGTACATTCTAGGATAGCTTATTACAATTATTATTTTTATATTTCAACTTCCTTTTCTCTCGTTGAAGAGGTAATGAAACCTCGGGATGATTGTACCGTGCAAAAACGTTTCTTATTATTCTCATTAAAACTCATTCTCGTTCAATTTGTGCAATTTTAATGTTGTTCTCGGCTGTTGTTCATTCATTTTTATTATTTACATTTCACCGCATTGAGATATAGGCATAAAAAGGTGCACACGTTATTAATGACGAATATTTTTTTTTGAGATCTCCCAGATCTATCTTAAACCACTTTTTTCATGTTAAAATATATTTAGAAAATGTAAAAAGAGGTTTAGTATCTGAAATTACATGTAGGTGCGTTCCAGGAAACCTGATAGCTAGATAATTATGGGACAAAAGACAGATAAGGAAAAACATCGAGATCAAAGTAAAAAACTAATTTTATATCTTGTTTCTATGAAGGTATTTGATAAATATATCTTCTGAAAAGTACGTTTCTACCTTTCAAAAGATTAAAGAGTGGGTAATGTTGGCTATATATGTAGAATCGTTCTTTGCAGCAAAAATTCCTTGACGGATAACATGGGGATAAACTGTTTTTTGTGCTTTATGCATCCTTTCTAAAGCTAACGTTTTTTTCTGCTGGAGGTGCAATGCTTTCTCCATTATCTCAGGATGAGGGTTCGGCTGAATAAATATCAAACCTGAGTGACGTAAGTGATTCGAAAATCTAACTGACAGTTTTTGATCTTTAAAGCGTGAAATATATTCTAGAGAGAAAGAGTGAGGGCAGAACATATGTATGAAATGCATGTTAAATTCGTATGAAGTGATATTTGATAGTTTTAAACTAAAAGAAGTGTTCCATTTTTTTGCGAAAAAATTTTCTGACTTCAATAATTTCTCTTTGAATATTTTAAATTCACCCCAATCGGTTTTGGTGCTATCGATGCCCTTTTGGATTTGCAATCAGAAGAAACAGTTATCTGCGATTTCACAGAATTTGACGGTGGCCATTAAATTAAATTTTATCTTGTAGATAAATATAAGAAAAGCTTTTCCTATCAAGTAATGTGGTTATAAATGCAAAATTTGCAAAACGCTCAAGATATCACAATAATGTGATTTCTCACTGAAGAATTTGTAGTTAGAAATAGTAAATGAATTTAATAATTATTATTGGAATGGAGAGACGAGATGCTGCAGAAATGCCTTCTCTGGATGAATGAATGGGCCCTCACGGTCATAGAGTGGAAGGAGGGAAGAGTGATTTNATTTTATCTTGTAGATAAATATAAGAAAAGCTTTTCCTATCAAGTAATGTGGTTATAAATGCAAAATTTGCAAAACGCTCAAGATATCACAATAATGTGATTTCTCACTGAAGAATTTGTAGTTAGAAATAGTAAATGAATTTAATAATTATTATTTAAAATAAATTAGCTAATTCATTTATCCCACTCAGGGCTAGAATATGATGGAGCCTCGGTAGCTGAACGATTTTGCTGCAAGAAAGTTTAATACCAAATAATTTAAAAAAAGAATACTAATGATGAATCAGCTAAAAAACTTCTATATTTAGCGTTATAGTTATTTATGTAGGTCTTTATGATTTATTTAAGCCATGGTATCCACATAATCAGAGATTGGTCGACAGCGATCGGTACCAACCACATTGTTTGGGACCTCATTCTGGTTCTAGAAAGGGCTTTATCTTGTTTCATATCCTTTTGCATAATTATGGCTTTGGATTGATCTTGATAGGTCCACTGAAGAGCGGAATGCCTTACAAAGGGCCACCTCATTCATGCCAAAATGAATCAGGGGAGTGAAACCTTCAGTTTGGCTATAGTGAGGGAGACGATAGCGCAAACAGAGGCTGCCAGGCAATATAAACAAAAGTAGGTTTCAGAATTAAAGTACTTGATTTTGTTAATCACATAATCATTGGTATTAAATAGTGGTCGGTCGACCTAAGGCGGGAGGGAAATGACGGCATGTGAAGTTATGTCTGTACTTCAATTAGGGGCTTTGGGTCAAATCACTGGACTGCCAGAAGATTTATTACTCGTGCAAGCACGTTGAACGTTTCTATCTATTTTGGAGTAAATTTCATTATTTCCCTTGATTTTTTAGTCCTTAATCTTGCTATTATTTTACATTAACTTTGGATTGAATTTATTTTAATGCAAATCCATTTAAAGGGGCAAAATATCCGAACATCAGTAAAATATTAGAATGAATGAGTTATTTTATTTACATATCATGCGTATGTACAAGTATTTACTGTTACTAAAAGTCCATACGGCTTCTTATGAAATAATTTAACTACGTTAACAGTTAACAAATAAACAGTATACGATGACATTACCTCGTGGAAGGCCATAGTAATGAGAATAAAAGATAAATATTTTTATTTAATGACAATATTTTCATTAAATGAAATGTAATTGTTTTTCCCATACAATTATTCACATGAAGCTTACATAGTCTCTTATGAGATGGTTCAGGAGCCTTTTAAGGAACTTACGATAACAAAGAACGCGTATTCAACTCTGTAGAGCGGCTTGGTACATTTCCTTGAATTGATGCGGTCAAAACGACCCTGAATACGCTAATCATCCGACCGCATCCACCCTTATCATTAGGAAGTTAAATTATAGAATCCTCACGCAGATATCCAACTCGACCCAGACATTAGAATACTACAGTGAGGGAGAGAAGCAAATTTATTAATCTTCCGGTATGACCCTCTCTCTCTCTCTCGACCGCAGGGAAAGTGTTCCCTTAAACTAAGCCACTGCTTCTGACCCGTCATCTTTAGCGATTATACGCTGTGATATCCGGGCCGTCCTCGTGGCGTCGCTCCACTCGTTCCCGTCGGAAAATTCCATCCATCATCTCCCTCCTCAACGCCGCCCACCGCTTTCGGACTACACAACTCACGGTCATTTATTCCTTCCTTACAAAACCAGCCATCTTCCACAAACCGGGAGGTCGTCTGAAATTTCTCTCATGGAGTAAAAACACCACTTCCAGCCTCCCCTTCCATCCCGAACTCCGACTTCGATTCCTTTTGAAGTAATAAATCTCGCGTCGCCATGGCAACCGGTTTCCGTTTGTTGATACTCCGCTAGCTTTACTTTACCCGTTAATCTTTCTGGAATCAACCGCCAGAAGGAGAGTAGAACGCCCTCTCCGCTCTGTTTTAAAGGGATGAAAAGTTCTCAGAGATAATTTCGTCTCGATTCCTGCCGCATCGATGATAATAAGTTGGGGTTGCGCAAAGGATTAAGAGAGCAATAGAGGGATGATTACCTTCGATGGGTTTGAGGAGATGATTAATACGGGAGGTTTGAATGCATCGATATATTGTCCTTTTATTGGGAACTCGTTACGTGGAGATCGATGGAAATAATTAGTATACCGCGGAAGGTTCCGATTGCTTCGCATATATGGAGCTACTAAAAATGAATTGAGGTAATCCTAATTGATTGCAAGGTAGTTTATTTTCTGCGTAAGCTCTCTACTTTTCAGCGCTCAGCAGCTTTCGGATTAAGACATCCACTGCCAATGCGGCTTGAGTATTTTAGTTGAAATTGACAGACTGGATTAACTATTTTTCAATCTAACAATAAGTATGAATTTTATGAAATTCTCCGTCACAGGAGAGATGAGTTTCCTTTCCGCTCTTTCTTTAATAATCAAAGATTAAGTAAAACATGAAAAGCGTAGCATTATTTTTCTTTTATCGATTCTTTAATCGAATTTAAAGCAAAAATGTGAACGGAACAAGGAAAATTATTTATATAAATGGCCTTTTTTCAGATGAAGATTTGATCACTCTTTGAGGAATCATTCGTTAATATGAAGATTTTGAAATGCAGGTATACGTAAGAGATTAAAATGATTGGAGAGCTTTAAGTGAAACGGAATTGATAAAAAATAATCCGTAACGGTTATCGATGACGAATTTATTCATTTGATGTCAATTCATCAAGAGTAGTAATTACTGAAAGAAAAAATAGTGCTTGAAAATTGCAGCATCAATAACGGTGATGACGAAATAGAAGTTTAAGTCAATTATTTCACATCAGTTGACACATTGCGCAGCCTTTTAATAGAAAATTGTTTACCATCATAACTTTTATCAGATAAAAGATTCAGCGATAAATCAGAGTGCGGATATTTTCCTCCTTTCGTGCCCTTAAAAGATTTGGAAGTTCTTGCATAAAAAACTCAAAATAACCTTAGGGTCTCTAGAATGGAAATTTCGTGCTTTTCAAGAATAGCCAGAGGTCTATTCAATATCGGGAGTTTTATGTTGTGTCGTTGAAAGTCTCTTTTTCCCACGGAATGTTCCAGAAACGAAGTATTTCATCGTAACTATTCCAAGACAGTTTTCTTGTGGGGTTAAAGGCGAACCATCTCTTCGTCTAAGCCAACAACTTCGCCGACCTCCGTGATATTCACGTACTGTCAAGGCGTCAGCAGTAGAAAAAAATCTTTCTTTTAAAGCGTTGAGCAGGCAGACGTTTTTCGGTTTGTTTTCTTGCGTTGGTCGTTACTCCTTCGCTGGAGTGTAACTCTTGAAATGTGTGCGAGGACGAAAGAGACAAATGCACTAAAAAGTGCGCGACCGAGAAAGTGTGCGAGCGCCCATAAATAGCGACGGTGGACCGCTCAATGGATACGTCCGCGGAGCAAAGGCGTCACCTAGCAACGGGAGCGTGGCAAGAGAGTGTGAAGGAGGATTTCCTTTATCGACAGTATCGGATATAGCGAGAGCGCTTTGCTCTGTGTGAAATTACCGATTCCCTTCCGATCAAATAAGCCTCCAAATGTATGGAATGGATATCTCAACCATCCAGTCGCAGGTGTGGAATATTTAGCGTCCATTCGGAAAATAGACTTCACCTCGGTGGCGTTTGAAATTACGACCTTTTCCACTTCCAACTGTCAATCACCTATTATGCTCTTATTCTAGATTTGTGTGAGCAATGTAAGGAATCAAGCGCAAAATCCAGAAAGGTCAACTTTTTCCTAGGCTTGCGAAAGTGGGTCCCCTGGATGTACTTACTTCGGTATTTATCGTTTTCTTAAAGTTTATCATGGATCAGAATTATTCCAAATTTCAATTTGTTTCACTTTATATTCAGGATAAACGTTATTTTGGATATCTATAATATATTTTCGTGGTACTTTTCGAAAATCAGAATAAGTCCAACATAGGCTTCATTTTTAACTTTAGAAATTTTATACTTTCACGTAACATTTCATGGAATCTTATTATTTTTCCGTCAAATTTAACGCAGGTGTGTACCTTACTATCTGATTTTAGTACGTGTACGTGATACAAGCGCAGGAGCACATGCACTGTACGGTGTATTTTATAGTCAGTTATTGTCGAGTTTCTTCGGCTAAAAATTGAATCTTTGAAGCTACTACTACAACTCCTACAATCTAAATCGGAATTGGCTTTCAGCACGTTTTCGCCATATTTGACAGGAAACTCTAAACTTAAGCAAATATCATAGAAATAAAAAGAAACTTTACGAATGTTTTCAGTTCTCATGACTTTATTCGGAGAATTTTAGTATTTCAAGACCATCCCTCCAATCAATCCTTTATTTACGAACACATGCATCCATATACTAAACAGTATTTGAACCCATCTTGGTGTTGCTATGTTAGTTGCTATGATAGTTGCTATGTAGAGTTGCCATGTTGCCAAATGCGTAATTGAAGGTGGCGAAAGATCCTCAGAGTCATAACAACACAGAAGATCAATAACAAAATTTCTTTTTGTTCGCAAATCATAGCTTTACTCTTTGGCAGTTAATGAAGAAGTTAATATTTCTTGAAAGAGTTCAGAAAGAAGTTTCAATATGATATACGTTTCAGGAAATTTAATGCCTCCATTGTACACGAATAAAGAGTAACTCGTAGTTTAATCGGCTTCACAAAAAGGAATTTTATTTAAAGCTAAGTAAATATGTTAAATTTAAAAATAATTTATAAAGGACGCAAAAGTCAGAAAATCAAAACCCTCTGATTTTTTAAATACGTTGGAGAAAGGTGCTGAATATGAAAAAAATCGGCTTTATACTCTGCAAGCGTATTCCTAATTATTTTGAGCTACGTGCCGTTAGAACACAACAGGTTCTTCTGCTCACATCTCGTACAGTTTGCATTTAAACTACCTCGATGCTCTTTTCCCTCTAACGTATCCAAATTACCCTTTCAAGAGGGAGCATTCAAAGGGATTTAATCATCGTATAAGAAGAGCTCTGTTCACATTTGCACCGAGTCCATTAGACGGAGGGATACGTGGAAAAGGAAGTAGTTATGAAAACGTTAACTCAAAAGATATCGCTAGCTCCGTATAAAAGCCTTCATATCTTTTATTTGTCCATTAATTTCTCTTACTCCCGTGTACGCCTTGCTCATCCTTGTCGGAACACCTCACCTGAGGCCATATTATTTTCTTTATGTACCCGTGATTTTTTTGTAAAGATATTGTTTTTCTTCTCGCATCTTTTTCCGTCTCATCTTCTTTCGAGAGCTTTTAGTAGAAACTTTGATTACAAGGAGACGTATCATTATGCGGGTCATCTCTGTGTTGTTCTGAGTAATTATAAACGCGTCGCGAGGTCCGAGGGAAATAGCGGGGGAATATTTTGATGCCAGAGGATGCTTTTCTCAGACAAAAGAATGGCGCTGTGTGGCTCAGAACTCTTGCGGCGCCGTCTCGTCCTCAATTTCCTTTTCCCGGAGCGTTTTCTTCGGAAATTATTTTTCCTCTTTTCTGTTCCTTCTCATAGTGCTTTCTCGCCCTCAATTCCACCCCATACTGAGCCACTCCGTCCGTCATCTATTGAATTATTCGGTCGGGATACTCCACGTCTAGCTTGGGTTTATTAATGTATTTTATGTTGAATTATTGTGCGCTGAATGAATGATAGTTACTGTTCGTCGACCATTTTTTTATCTTAACTTAGTTTGAAGTATTCCTCAGTGTTTTTGTCTCCATTTTGATTTTTGGAATTAGAATTAATCTTCTCCATAGAGGATATTGAAATGAAAAACAAATTATTCCCATCAATAAAATTGAGATCCGGCTGATAACCAGACTGGAAACGTGATCACCTATTGTTAATAGCAATCCTATATTTCATTAACACGCATTCATCTTTCAGAACAGTTTACCTACCACTATATTAATATTAATCAAGTGCTATCACTATAAAACTGAAATTATCAACAAAAGAAGAGCGCAATGTTTTTACAATTGAAATAATCCATAACATTCACTAGAAAAAACCATAGTAGACGTATGAAGCTATTAATGTTATTTCCTGAATATTTTATATGTAGTAAGATGTTAATTATAGCTCCGATCAACTCAGTCCTTCAAAAAACAGTTATAGGGTTTTATGATATTTATGCGTATCATTGTTTGTAAGATAGTTCAAAAAGCTATTAACGATCAGCAGAAAGAAAGTTAGAGACGATTAGAGATGCAAATTTAATTTAGCAGATAATGTTGGTATCAATTACAAACTACTTCCTAGAATTCGCCGCTGAACTTTCAGAATTACCGGAGGATAGGAAAAGTTAATTATTAAAACCGCTTAAAACGTAAATTATTGTAAAACGATGATACATTGTTTTACACGGTATTATAATCATTATGTCAATATTTGACATATCCTCCTCCTCCTTTATTTGTTAGTTAAAAGTTAAGCGAAAAAAATCATCTTATAATTCAAACTCAATAATTACGTTCTTGATAGATAAAAATAACAAAGGTCGAAGACAAATAGAAATACACATCTTTAGGAGGGAAGAAATTTGTATGTTTAACCAAAACTTAAAAAATCTGGTGTAAGAAAATTAATCGTTAGAAATGCATGATTTCTATTTTTCTCAGGATAATATTTACGATTTCTATTATTTTAATAATTACAATTAATCATAATGATTTCACGGAACTTTGAAACTGCTACCAGATGCCAAGTCAAGCAGTATTAAATGATATACTGATTATAACGATTTCTAAGAAAAATTTAGTTTCAATTGCCGTGCAATAGAATTAAGTATCATATAAAACTCACGTGAGATATATGTACCTATAGGGGCTAATATGCTTCCTAAAAAAGTCCATACTACAGAAAGGAGAACTCTACATATCCCAATTTAGGTAAAATAAGTTAAGCTCCACCTTTGGAGCATGAATCGCGTCAGAGGTGAATAAAATTCAGCGCAAAACACAGGGAATTTTGAGAGAGAGGCACGAAATTGGAGTCGGGAAGAACATGTTGAGCAAAAGACTCTTAAAACTCCTGCCGCCTTCTGTCATTACAATTGCCTTTCCCTGATAGCTTAATTGGCCCTTGTCTATCCACTCCTCTTATCTCATTTCCTCAACAAGAGGAACATCCTTTTCGCGTGACGAGATGACATTATTCTCCAATAGTCCTTGCGCGCATCAATCGTGTAAAGACGGTAACAAGAACCTTTCGAAAGGCTTCTCAATGCACAACAGGAATTTTACAGTGAAAAGAAAGGTAAATTGTCTCTCGAGTTCTGGAAAAAGTAGAACCAAATCCAGCTCGGCATAACTCCTTCCATCTTTCTTTTCTCGATCGAAAAATGAGGAAACGATTCAAAGCTCCTTTTACTTTTGTCACTAAATGTTATTACGGGAGCTTATTCTTTTTCTTCCTTTCCGAAGACTTTCCCTGACAGCATTTTATCCCCTAAGACACAAATGCTTTCCCCTTCGCTTTAATATTGCATCTGTCCCTTTTCTTCAATCGCTTCGATCTCCTATGATTACTTCTTTTATTCTTTCCCTTTATTTTATTTATCTCTTGGTTTTAGAGCAAAAAGCCACCACAGTCTGCCTACTACATCTCTATTCCCTTCCCGAATCTCAGCTTTTTCCCGAGATTATCTTCTGGGCTTTTCCTCTCCCATAAGCCACGATTTTCCAACCTTCTTCTTATCCCTGCAGATGTTTTTACTTTCGGGGTTTTGCTTTAAACCTTTTTTTTGTCTCTTGCTTCGTCTTTAATTCTGCCAATTTACCCAGTATTTTGAAACTTAGCTCCTTAAAAATTTGTGCAAAGGCAAAAGTACTGTCCGATATAAAGATAAGTCCTAAATAGAATGAGATACTTTGCTACTTCTCTCAAAGTATCTCATTCTATTTTTCATTATACTCAGTTTCATTTTCTTTATAATATTCATTTTTCTTATGACAAATTTCCTTGTAAGCTAATTTACTTTTTCATTTTCATCAGTGAGAACTTTTTGTTACTATTTTTCTTAGCTATGCAGTTACTCTTCTTTGTCATCAAAATAGCATTAATAATGAATTCTGGTTGCTAAATTTTAATTTTAAGACAAATGATTTTAATTTAATGAATCGTCCTCAGCAATTACACTTTCTTATGGATTCATCTTCTTCTCTTTCATTGTTTTCTGCTTTTTTAATCATTTACTCATATCTACTGCATTTATAATTCACTTTTCCTTGCCTCATTTATTCCTTTTCAGTCTCCTATTATCATGTTCACAACTCTTTAATTTCTTTCCTTGTGTGTTATGCTTCCTTCTTTTATTGTTTACAATAACTTTTGTGTACCTCTGATTTAGTTATACCCCTACTTTTCACTTCCTTTGTTCCCTTTTAATTCTCTAATTTCCCCCTTTTCGCTTTACGTCGTTTTTCTTCTCCTCTTTCCGTTATCAGAAAACTTTTCGTTCCCATATCCCTTACGTTCAACCTGTAAACTGAGATCCTTAACGGTGTTCAGAAAGGATTTCTATTTTTTCTCTCGCATTTAAAGAAAGACTTCACTTTTTCATTGAATTCTGTTCGGGGAGGAAGTTTATCTCCCTTTGTGAAAAAAGATGATAGGCGCCCTTGTGCGATTGCATCGTTCAGGGGACGAAGTTTCCAGAACTCCCTCGGCGAATACCGCATAACTCTCAGCCCTTTTCTTTTCTCCATCCCTTTCCCTCTTTCACTGATGGGATATCGATGTTTCCGAGGAGCTTTTCTCTTCAAACGCGCTCGGCGCCGTCTTAAATGGATGTTTCGGAATCACTCTTTGAGTGCATCGCATTTATTTTTTATTAATTCCTGACGGAATCTGCGGTAGTGATGTTCATTGATAGAAGGGAAATGTAAACTTTGCCTGAGTTTTGAAAAGGCACGTAGATGGCGGAGAGCAGAAAATTTCCGCGCTCAAAGAAGTACACGAACTTCAATTTCCGATGGTGTTAAATTTTGAGAGTGCGTTTCATTGCGATTCATTTGTTTTTCAAAGCAATGATGTCGTCAGAGTAGGAAACAAACGGCTTACAAGGATATTAATAGGTCACTATCCATTATAAAAGATCAATATGATCATCATTCGTTATCGTTAATTATTCGTCATTATTTGTTTTCAAAAATGCGACAATATATAACGGAATTCCCAGATTTCGAGTTTATTGATAATTATTCTGCGTTAATTGAAGTATCATCAACCGAATATTTTATTATGTAACGTATCAGCATCATTTGGGCCACCTATTATTCTTGACTTTCTGTTTTAATTAATCGAAGTTGTCAATCCGATCGCTGAGGCAACTTAAGCTGAGTCTGTAATACGCATACACAGCCGGTAAACTTAAAGTGGGTAACGAGTAAAAATCTTATGCATGGCCTAAATAGATTATTTAACATTTCTGTATATATATACATACATAATTAAATGCACATGTAACCTGTAATAGGTCATTTATTGCAAACTATGTACTACTTCGAAGAAAAATTAATGTCCTTAATGTATTTAATTAAATATTACTATACTACTACTTTAATTTTTCTTCGATTGCAAACCATGAAAAAAGCTGTTCGTTCAACTCCATTCACTAAAGTTAACTTAAAGCTTAGCACGTACAAAGTACAGAAAGTTCTTCGTGCTGAAAATGGTTGTAAACTTTGACGTACTACGGCTTTTCCTTCTCTAAAGAGGAAACGGAATTACTCTGCGCCGGAAACACTGCTCATTAAACTCATTGGTATTAAACTCGCCTTTGGTCGCAGAATGAAAAAACCGCAAGGGTCCATTAAACTACTTCTGATTCTTAGGACATTCATTAATGGAAAAATCCTTTACCACCAGACATTCTTGTAAAGGGAACAAACAACCGTTCGTTAAATATTCATAACTCTCAGTCTGTCTCGACCGAGTTGATTTTTCTGGAAGAAACGTTAAAAAACAAAGAGAGGGAGACCGGTATCTCAGAGCCAGATGTAAAGAGAGGTGGGTAGTATGTGGAAAGGGCAGGAAAAAAAAACAGCCTCTACTCGTTCGCTCGGGAGTTAAAGCGGAGGGAAAACAAACCGAAAGGAGGTTTTATTCCGTCGCGAGCTGTATCATATGTGTGCACCTTCTCTTAGATCCCATGTGCTTCAGAGCGAGAAATATACACTGGCATGCATTATCGCCCCGCATAATAGCGTCCCGCAGAGCACACGAGCTATTCGGGTTGCGTGGTACTAGGCACTCCAATGGGGTCCAATTTCACGAATGTCGGAAAAAGACGAGATCCGCACACATCGCTAGCAACCACTCTCTCTCTCCATTCGGTTATATTTATGGCGCACTAGAATATCGCCATTACAGTACAAAAAATAGGATTTTTCCGGTTTCACTCAAAGAGAATTTATTTGGGAAAATTCCCTCGTTCTGAAAGTGAAACCGAAGTCAAATTATTTATGCATTTCGAAGCAAGACCATAAGATGCTCTTCTTCTTTATTAGATTACATTTTCATGAGCTGAGATAAAGATGAGTACTTATGTCATTTATAATCTGTGGTGGTTTTAAAGTAGCAAATGAAATTTAAAAAACTTAGTTGTTTCCCCATCGTTTACTCACGATTTAGGGAAACTCTGTCCTTGTTATATTTTGTTATGGCAATCTATTTAGTCCAACAAAATCATAATATAAATATTATGGTATTCTTAGAGTTATTATTTGTCAGGTTTAATAATGAACAGCTATTCTGAACTATGTTGTGATCTCCTTTAAATAAATACATTATCACTTAAAATATTGATGCCGTTTGAGAAAAAACAGTGCATGATTTAATAGAAAATAGACAACGTAGAAGAAGATGAATGTTATTATGATTAGTTTAGTGTTCAATAACATAAAATACAATTACATGGGCTCCCGGTTAACCAAGTGGGCAACGCGTTCGACTTCGGTGAAAGGGGTCCCGGGTTCGATTCCCGGTGGGGGCCTACGTGCGAAATGACCTAAGCTGTCGAAGCACTTTTAACGATACTACTACTAATAAAATTACATTTCATCGTCTCTCCTCGTATAAATTGACGATGAAAACTCAATATCAATGATTTTAAACACCTTTAAAGAAAATATTATTAACTGAAATTCTTTAAAAATTTCCAAAGACTATATCACATAATTACTAGAGCTATTAGAATAATGAAAAAGGACCTAACAGAAAAAAATTGAGTCTAGTAAAAGTGCCCTTTTATTGAAAAATTTTTGTTGAATAATTAATTTCTTCCAGCAGGGGCAACTATAATTTACTATGTTCTATGCCAGCAATATTAGCATACACATTATATATTCTTGGGTGATTGTTAGGTTAAGTAGTGATTGTTATCTTAACATAATACTTCAGGAGTGAAATGTTCAATATTCCAAAACACTCGTTTCACTTCCTGATATATTTGATCAAATTTGACCGACCAATGATGTATAAGTAGGGTATTTTTTGATTTTTGAAGTTTTTATACTTTTAAATGAATTGTATCCTGCCACATTTCATGGATATCATCTAAAGATAACTTATAACTTGTTCTTCTTTCAGTTAAATTCAACCGTAAATAATGTACTTTTATTATTTCAAGCGTTTACGAAAATAAAATTTCTTAAAAATGGTTCCGACAACATATTTTAACGAGCGATAGAGTGTACCGAACGTTTAGAATGTTCAAAATGAAAATTAAACGTTTATGTTGTGCTGTTTATACACTTTAGATCTTAACAATTCTACATAGAGGGCTTAGAAAGAACGCTATACATTTTTCAGATGGAGCATGAGTTGTACGAAAGCATCGTTCATAGGAACGCGCCATTGGAGGATTCTTGTACAGGTTTTAGAGGATTATGAAGAGAAAGATGGGATGCTTAGAGTATTTTATTTCAATCTGATACTTAAAGAAATCGTCTGATAGCGTGGAAAATCCTTCAAAGAATAATATAGAGAGGAGGAGAGGAGTTAAGAGGAGAGAAAAGGAGCGAGGGGAGTTAAAGAACGAAAAGAGAGATGCTCGCGACCTCGACCGTGTGACCTTTTGCCCAAACCCTGGATCTATCTTCCAACCTTCCCTCCCTTGCAAAAGCAACAGCGTTCCCCACGGGGTTTTTTGGGGTCTTCCCGTTCACTCTTCGCCCCTCTCGCACTCTATTGCCATCCTCGACGCCATCAACAGCAGCAGGAGCACGTTCAGATCAGACTGACGGAGCTCGTCACTGTTTAGTGAGATGGAGGGAATGAAGGGGAGGAGGGGTCCGAAGATGCGGAAGGGGAAGGCAGCAAGGGAAAGAGATGGCGCTACTGCGCCTCCGATGCCCACGTGGTTGTTGTGGAGGGAAATGAAAAAAATACGAACGAAGAAGATGGGATGGAAGCCTGTTTGGTACATTGGACGCCGAATGGACCGAACGTCTGCTTCAGTCATATTGGGTTTTGAAGGAGGTCAATGATTCCAAAACGTCTGAAAGCGGATCTTGAAGGTGAAGATGGTTACGGATATCCACCGAAGAAGAAGAGTCTCAAGGGTTTATAATCTCGGGTTGAAAGCGTGGAAGTGAAAGTGGCTCCTTGGCAATCCCGCGTAAACATAGCGTTCATTAATACGGAGAAATATCTCCCTGAATCACAGTATAGTTCTTTTTTGTTTAAAGTAATCAAAATTGTTTTTATACGTGGCATCCATGTAGTTGATACTAAAATCACTTTTTCTAGAAATGTGAAATGTGGAGTGAAAGATTTGTGGCGGTATTAGCCTAATAATTGCAGTCGTTTCTCTATAGAATAGTTGAACACGTTATCCTCATACTTTCTCCAATATGTGCGTGGCGTTTAACTGTATGTATAATATCTGCTTTGGATTTTATCTGACACTCCGAAAATAGGTCAATGAGCATCATAGAATTACGCGCTATTTAGCATCATAGCTTACCTCTTGGTGAAGGGTAGCTGATCAGTTCACGTAGGGATGAACTGAATGGTGGGTCGTCCTGTGTAGTGAACTTCCTTAACTTCTGGACATTTCACACCTTCAAGTCCCGTTGAGCCTAGTGGAACCAATCTTCCTGGCTGACAACACTCGCTTAAAAAAATATCTTCATATCTCAAACTACTTCAACATCTCACACGATATACCAGCGGGATATGCAGTTCGCATCTCCTCGGAGAGAAACAGTCAGTAGGATATAACTCCTGACAAAACACTGCCTCAATGCCCTTCACGTATTCTTCCGGGAAGAGAACGAGAGGCGCCACCTTCCAGCGCCACTGAATAACTGTGGGAAGGTATTGGATGCCCGTTCCCGCCGTTTCTGCCGCTGGAGGCGCTGTTGTCGAGCGCGGGAGAACAGAGGGGTGGGAGGGGGTTGAGAAGTAACAAAAACACAGCGGCGAGGAGACCTAAAGAGGTGCGGGGGGGGAGGTACACACTCACTAGAGTCTGCAAAGGGGATGGGGAGGTCAAAAAATGTAAGGATGGGGATGCGGCGATGCCCGGTTGTCTCGCGCACGCGCACTCGGAAGCTCCCCCGCGGATAAGGGTAAGAGGATGTGCAAAGACGCGGTGTCGTAGCACCGGCGGTTTTCATAGGGTGGTTTGTATATGCCCGTTTGGTCGCACACTGGTGAGCGTGTGCCAAGTATCCGAGAACTAGGCCTCGCTTGATTTGCTGCCGACAATCCTGCTTCCTCACTCATCCAATTCTGCGGCGCTCTTAGTATCCGTGTACCCTTATTTCTCGTTCATGCTACACTCGCTATGGGCCAAGAACCTTTGCAGGATATCCGAATGATGTCCCCCAAACAAAACACTATCTGGCACGTGTGTGGGTTCGGTGTTTCATTGAGACAGTTTCGCTACCCCTATCTCTGCGCTATTCTTTTAAGGCTGGTTTATTTACATCCGGGAATTTTTATGACTGCCGTAAAGTGAGGGGTGCATAAATATTTTTACGTTATTAGTGTCACGAAAGTTACAGGAGGCACCCACGGAAAACAAACAGTTGCATATGGGGAGCCTGTGTCCCCTGGGCCTAACGCGGCCTTTTAGAGCGTTCAATGCGGCTTTTTTGTCATTTCCTGATACAAAAGCACGCATTGAATTATTTTGCTTCTCATTCTGAAATGAAAACAAATACATTCACCCTCGGTTTACTTTCATTCGTTTAAGTTTGAAATTACATTTCTGCGCTGTAAATGTAGGCGATACTACTTTCAAATGCGGTATGATGAATTTATATACGGCCATCTTTTATTTACGGCAATTTATGTGGGTAAATGGTACATGCGGCCTTCCAATGAAGACAGGTATAGAATTTTTGGTGCAGGGTTATGTGTTATAACGCAATTCTGAAGAAAATTCTGAGGAAATTCGGTAAAAAATCATTTCCAGTTAATACGGAAATTGGATTAAGAGGTGGTAATCACGAAATATTATTATTGAAAAGTTATTTTGTGTTTTGGCACATTTATTAGTGATTAAGTAGTCAATAAATGTTATTTGTAGTAATTAAATATTAAAAAATTCAATATTGGAAAAATATAAGTAATCGAATCGCCTTTGTCCTACCGGAATTCAATTTCTCCCGGTGGAGGTTTTCAAAATTTTTCTTTTTTACGCCCTTGTTCTTTCAACTCTCCACCTTTCCTAACTCGAAAATTTTATTTTCCTTTATTTTCTCGTCAATCTTTTTCTCCGGATAAGTTTTTCCTACACCCTCTCTTTTGCCCTAACTTTTCTCAAACTTAATTTGTATGTCTCCATTAATTTTTTCCAGTTTTCACTCAGACTCCCAGTTTAATTAATTCTCACCGCTATCCCTTCATGTTGTTTTCTCATATCTCTATCGATCCTTTACATTTGCTGCTGGTAACCCTTTGTCTTTTTTCTTCTCTTTCTCCTTTTATATTCTTATTGAAGTTGTCAATTCTATTTAAATGTTAATGTTGGTACTTCTGGAGATAACCTTCTTTTTCCCGTTTCGCCCAATTTTCATCGCGTAGTTATGATTACCTCATTTAGCTACATTTGAATACTTTTCTCTGTTGTCAAATTATTATTTTATGCAAAGATTTTTTTATGCTCTTGCGATGTCTCTACTCCATTTAATACTTATTGCCATTTTAAATATATATTATTTCACAATTTAAATCTTATCATACAGACAATATTTAAAAAATATTTTTCCTTTCCTTTTTCAACCTTTTTTTCATTCCAATTTTCCCTCCTTCATTTTCCGTTTATTATATTTTAAGCGACCCTTTCCCTCAAGAGTCAATTTTGATTTCATTTATCTTTTCCCTCTCCTTTAGCCTCGTTCGCTCTCATATTTTCTGCTTATCGACTCTTTTCTTTTCGTAATTCACATGTTCTACTACCTGTTTATTCTATTTCTTATATTTTTCATAACATGTTTCAATTTACCTTTCCTTAAATACCTATTCCTATTTTTTCTGATATTATGCATACCTCTAATAAATCATATTTTCTATACTATCCTTACCCCTGGACTCTTATTTTTCTTTATGTTATTCAAAGAGATTTATTTACTCCTTTTTAATTCGTTTCAATATTCGCAATTCCTTTTTGGGCCATTATTTATCTCTCTCTTTTATGAATCTCCATTATTTTATTTATTTTTCTACCTCCATTCAACTTCATCGCTTTTTCATATATCTTCTATAAGCTCCCCTTACATATTTGGTAGTCTTCCCTGACTAGTCCCTGAAATGTTACCTTATTTCGATTCTATTTATTTTACATTTTAATTAACACATGGAAATTTTTACTCAAGTTCCAAATATATGTTAATAGTTCTTCATGCTTACGCGTCATCATAAAAATGTATGTTAATCTCTGTTGTGAAGGAGAACTATTTGTTTGCTTCATTTCCTAAAAGATTCCTCTCAGTATAACTTTGAGAAATAATAAATAATTTAAATGATGAGAGGTTTTCATAAATTTTTAATGTAAAACTTCAAAAATATGAGAACCTAAATAAATATTTTACTTTAATTCCAAAAATATCGAACTGTCATCCTTTAATAAAATAAAATTACCTACTTGATTCCCTTTTATTTAAAGTGAACTAAGCTAGCTGAATATAAGGTTGTTCGACCACACAAACTCCACTTAAGCAAAGACAATCTAATTTGGCTAAATAATACAATTTTCATTATCTCCCTTTGTTTATTTTCTGCTAATTGCTCGATATAATTTTCATCTTTCCTTATTTGTATCACCTTTTACGTTTCCTCATTAACCTCAGTTTACCTCTCCTTTCTTCCTTATATTTTTCTTTCTATTCTGTGCTTCTCCAACCCATATTCTCTCCCTGTGTTCTCTTTTTTGCGGCATGTGTGGTGCCTAGTTCAAAAGTAGTTCTTCAAAGACGCTGCGTTGCTTTTTCTACCTCTATCCCATTACGGCTTTTACCTTTCCTACTTTTTGTCCCATCTTATCTTGCCTAATTTTCTTTTTATTCTAGCACACTTCAGTTTTCCCTCCTTGTTTCCTTTCTTCTCTGTAGTTACCCTCTATTTTTATTGCTCTTCCTCCAATTCTTCATCTGTTCACTATCTTTTACTCTCTCCCCTCGTTCTTTCGAAAATCATTCCGCAATTATCCGTGTTTCCATCTTCTTTTACTACCATTTCCTTTTATTCTTTAGCGTCTTTCATTTCTTTAGTTCTCCTATACCCTTCTCATCCTTATTTTCGAGTCATAAAAATCATGTCGTCCCTTCTTTTTCCTCTTCCATCTCTCCCTATTTTTTATCTTCCTGCGTTCTTCTCATGTTTATCTCCAACACTTTTCTCCCTTAACATTTTTCTCGTTTCCCCACACCATCTCGCTTTCGCTTTTTCCTTTCCTTTTTCAACCTTTTTTTCATTCCAATTTTCCCTCCTTCATTTTCCGTTTATTATATTTTAAGCGACCCTTTCCCTCAAGAGTCAATTTTGATTTCATTTATCTTTTCCCTCTCCTTTAGCCTCGTTCGCTCTCATATTTTCTGCTTATCGACTCTTTTCTTTTCGTAATTCACATGTTCTACTACCTGTTTATTCTATTTCTTATATTTTTCATAACATGTTTCAATTTACCTTTCCTTAAATACCTATTCCTATTTTTTCTGATATTATGCATACCTCTAATAACTCATATTTTCTATACTATCCTTACCCCTGGACTCTTATTTTCCTTTATGTTATTCACAGAGATTTATTTACTCCTTTTTAATTCGTTTCAATATTCGCAATTCCTTTTTGGGCCATTATTTATCTCTCTCTTTTATGAATCTCCATTATTTTATTTATTTTTCTACCTCCATTCAACTTCATCGCTTTTTCATATATCTTCTATAAGCTCCCCTTACATATTTGGTAGTCTTCCCTGACTAGTCCCTGAAATGTTACCTTATTTCGATTCTATTTATTTTACATTTTAATTAACACATGGAAATTTTTACTCAAGTTCCAAATATATGTTAATAGTTCTTCATGCTTACGCGTCATCATAAAAATGTATGTTAATCTCTGTTGTGAAGGAGAACTATTTGTTTGCTTCATTTCCTAAAAGATTCCTCTCAGTATAACTTTGAGAAATAATAAATAATTTAAATGATGAGAGGTTTTCATAAATTTTTAATGTAAAACTTCAAAAATATGAGAACCTAAATAAATATTTTACTTTAATTCCAAAAATATCGACCTGTCATCCTTTAATAAAATAAAATTACCTACTTGATTCCCTTTTATTTAAAGTGAACTAAGCTAGCTGAATATAAGGTTGTTCGACCACACAAACTCCACTTAAGCAAAGACAATCTAATTTGGCTAAATAATACAATTTTCATTATCTCCCTTTGTTTATTTTCTGCTAATTGCTCGATATAATTTTCATCTTTCCTTATTTGTATCACCTTTTACGTTTCCTCATTAACCTCAGTTTACCTCTCCTTTCTTCCTTATATTTTTCTTTCTATTCTGTGCTTCTCCAACCCATATTCTCTCCCTGTGTTCTCTTTTTTGTGGCATGTGTGGTGCCTAGTTCAAAAGTAGTTCTTCAAAGACGCTGCGTTGCTTTTTCTACCTCTATCCCATTACGGCTTTTACCTTTCCTACTTTTTGTCCCATCTTATCTTGCCTAATTTTCTTTTTATTCTAGCGCACTTCAGTTTTCCCTCCTTGTTTCTTCTCTGTAGTTACCCTCTATTTTTATTGCTCTTCCTCCAATTCTTCATCTGTTCACTATCTTTTACTCTCTCCCCTCGTTCTTTCGAAAATCATTCCGCAATTATCCGTGTTTCCATCTTCTTTTACTACCATTTCCTTTTATTCTTTAGCGTCTTTCATTTCTTTAGTTCTCCTATACCCTTCTCATCCTTATTTTCGAGTCATAAAAATCATGTCGTCCCTTCTTTTTCCTCTTCCATCTCTCCCTATTTTTTATCTTCCTGCGTTCTTCTCATGTTTATCTCCAACACTTTTCTCCCTTAACATTTTTCTCGTTTCCCCACACCATCTCGCTTTCGCTTTTTCCTTTCCTTTCCCTCCTTCCCCCTTCCCTCTCTTTCCATTCTTCCCTTATTCGCCTCCCCTCCTTTCCCTTGCTCCCGCTCCCCTTTCCCATGCGGGTGCTCCGGCCCCTGTATTGATCAGCTCTGGGGTGCGCCAAGGGAGGGAGGGGTGGAGGCGGAGGGGTGAGCGTGAAGACGCAAAGGTGGGTCGCAAGCACACACAGAGGATTACGGACGACGGATAGAAGTGCAGGAAGAACGATTAATATGGAGAGAAGAATGCGTGTGACTTTGTGCGTTCTATATATTTCGGTGTGCTTTTGTTTTGGGTTAAGGTAAGGATGGCAGGGAATTTTGAATCCAGCGATGGGATAGAAGTTCCAAGAAGGTAGACGAGAGCTAAGGAACATCTGCAGAGGTGTAGGCATAAATAAAATATTTTATTTCAACGAAAACATCCCCTATGAGAATGAGCAAGTAACGCCATTTTGATTAGATTCTTATGCTTTTTTTAATATTTTGGTAGACGTAATATCTGTAAATTATCATGTAATTAACAATAAAAAATTTACGAATAATTTGAGCGGAAATATCTCAAAGGATAAAATTCTTCGATTATTTAACCACTGTCATGACGAATCTATTGTTCTTATGTCAAAGAATAGATAACTAAATACTCTATATGAAAAAGAGGAGAACCAAAACAATAAAAACAAATAATGTTTGTCTCCCATTTTTTATAA
Organism: Ladona fulva; assembly: GCA_000376725.2. Classification (NCBI taxonomy): domain Eukaryota; kingdom Metazoa; phylum Arthropoda; class Insecta; order Odonata; family Libellulidae; genus Ladona; species Ladona fulva. The sequence continues at coordinate 2,472,913 of KZ308138.1, read as the reverse complement.
TAAGGAAATTTGGGGGAAAATACAATATTCTCCTTTTTATTTAATCAATTGCTGCTTAAACTGTTGCTTTGCTTCACAAATTGCATATATTTAATTAAATCATGAAGACTGAATATTTTTAGAAGGAATTTTTATAATAATATGGCGCTTAGGTGGCATACTATTCGGTTTTTTGGTATTTAAATTTATACGAAAATACCCTTTATGATATGTAAATAGTCTAAAGACTCTAAGAATATCATAACTTTAACTGCTTCTCAGTTATATACTTTAAGCAATCAATCTGAAAAGTATAGAGTTACTGTAATAAATATTAGGCATTATTTTTGGAGAAAATACGTGGGTTTTTCATTCGAAATTTGCAAATTTTAGTCAACTGAATTGATGGAAGAAGTGGAAGAAAAAGGAGCAAATTGAAGGATGTTAATTATGCCTCCGGAAGAAGCTTATATATGATAAAGTTCATACGGATAGTCTTCGATAAAGTGATATTTGTATACGATTTTTTTTCGTATTAGCTACGAATGATCATCAAAGGAAAAATTCACATCGGTTCCGATGAGATGAACTGGAGAGATATCGCAAGGATCGATTTAATTCCCATATTAAATCCACATTAATTTTCTCCCTCGTGAAAAATAATTGGCTGCATCGATCACATTTCGGGCGAATTCTTCTTTTAAGTGTTAAACACTTCCGTTTTTCCCTCATTCTAGAGAGATACCCTTTCTTTTCCGCCGTTCTCCACCCTAAAATTGGAAATCGAAGCTTTGAATCAAAGTTGAATCAAACCACGCGTTCGCTAATTGCGCCAATAGGACGATTTCGTCGATTAAAAGCTTAGTTAATCGAGACCGACTCTGTATCAGATATTCTGGAAGTATATCTTTGACTTTACTATGGTCCATGAAGTGATAATGGTGACGCGATGTGGTACATCAAGGATGTTTTTGAGAGAATGCTTATGCCTCTTTGACATTTTAACAAAGACGAACGAAATCAAATTCAACGGAAGCAATTCTCCAAGAATGCCTCACTACTTACAAAGACAGGAATGGCAGATTCCAGGCATAATGTGGCTCAAAAAGTGATGAAGTAATGATAGAGGTATAGAATGAATGAATATAAATAAATAAATAAATAAATATATATATATATAT
>KZ308138.1:2430484-2471707 GCA_000376725.2 Ladona fulva | reverse complement strand
ATATAAAATGAATTTGAACTGGATGAATACAAAATTAGTATGAATAAATTTAAATTGAATGGTAACTGTTCTCCTCGATTACCTCTTCGGTCATTTATTTCTTTTATTGCCTGGAAATCAAATAAATGAAAGGAGGAATTAATACAATAAATAATTTTTTAAAAGTAAATAAAAAATTGAAAGGCACATTGAGCATTTTAAAACCCATTTTATTTATTACTTTGTCGCTCGAGATAATTATTAGGGAATGAATGATAATGTCATAAGAGAGCAAGGAAAGCATTTGAAAGGAATCGTAATAATGTCTTTCTGGTAGGTAATAGATATGTCCTTAATAGCACAGATGCGGATCTCAGCTGCGATACTAATTATGGTTCAGTAATTGCAGTAGTTAATTACATTTCGTTAACGCTGGCCTAATTAATACATGGCCCTTTGATTTGGATTCAAGCCAAGAAAATTTGAGATACAATACTAATCAGCTAATCGTGTAGTCGTAGAGAAGTCATATGATCTAATTAATGTGAAATGATATCTAATAGAGATATAAAATATTACCTTCAAAATATCATGTTGAAAGTACTCAACTGAGGTGTACAAGGATTGAAATATTTATTTATAGTAAGAATGATGATTTCATAAGTACGTACATTGAAAGTTTTCACAAAATGCTGCAACGTGTATCAGAGTTATTGCAGACAAATATCTTCTGTCTTTCAATACGTTTTATATTATGCACCATGCGGAAATTTAAATAGAATGAGTTTACATCATCATAGTGATAATTTGAGCTAAAGTAAAATGGTTAAGTAGATGACGATTTTTCAAGTTACGTTATTTTTTCTTTTACTTAAGGATAATACTGATGAGTTTCCATATGCGCAGAATTTTTTACATTCTTGAAGCGAGTGCAAAACTTTCTCATTTAATACTACGAGTGTTGACATTTTTCATGTCAATAAGTCATTGAAATGTAGCACAAATGAGGCGAATATGTGATTTGGCATTCTTTCAGCGCTGATTTTTTTGGCTTTTCATTTCAATTTCATTGAATTATAGCCTTGAATGAGAGACTTTTACTCTATAATTCCATTTAAATTTTGACCTAATTCACTATAAGCATTATTGCTGCTTTTGTTTTTATTAATATACATCTACAGTTAAGAAATTAAATTTAGATTTACTAAAAGCTTTCAACGTATCAGATTTATTAGACGAAACGCACAGAAAATACTTTGTTGGAATAGACCATTTTGAGATAAATATATATGATTTTTATATCAAAGAAAGTATTGTTATTCCTCGATTTTGATGATTAAATAAATATTTTATTGCGTTACATTCCGTAGGGTTTTGTTAAATTATAAACACGGAAATAATCCTGCAAGGCTTTCATTACAACTCGTTTGATTTTCCCTCCATTAATTATAATAACAAAGCTTTGAAAAAAGCTTTGTGTTTACTCAATGGAAGAGCATTTCTTCAAAACCTGCGGAAGCTCTATACGCTGGTGGGAGAGAATGTAAGAAAAAACCAGACAAAGGTTTCTGCGGAAGTAAGAGGCTTCCTGAAAGAGAGAGAGAGAGTTAGAGGGTGGGGGGGGAGAGAGATCTCTGAAGGCCATCGCAATGGTCGTTGAATGCGGAAGCTGATGCGGCTTTTCGTTTCCCAGAGGCTAAATATTTTCGCACTCGTCCACACAGAAGATGACAATATCGGAAAAAAATATTTTATGTTGCACATGATCAAGAATGCACTAAAGCCTTTTTTCATAGCTGCAGTATTTTTATTTTACTTATACATTCAAGTAAAGGACGAAGGTTTCAAAGGAAGTAATCTATTTTATTGGTAATCTTCAAACGATTCTCGTTAGTTTCAATTGTGCATTGCAAATCATCCCGCAGGGGGAAATTTTACTACCGGACGAATCTTATCCCTCGCATAGGTGTGCGTAGAATAAACAAGAATGGAGGTAAAGTTGTGGACATTTCTGGAGGTATTTCACACATAAATAGTGAAGTATATATCCAATGCTCATTTGATTTAGTAAGTCAGTAACGAGGAAAAATCATACGTGTTCACCGGACATACATTTGTACAAAAGGTGGTTGAAAAATGTATTATGGGAGGGATATTAGGAGATTTTAAGAAAACAGTTATTGACAGTTAAATTTGGGATTTTTAGTTTAGTGGTGATGTATTTTGAATGACATATTACTAACTAATTACCGCATCGGCCAAACGCTGATGACTGATTTACATTAGGGATGATTTGTTGAGTTTTTATCCTGGTGACATCTGTAAAACGGATTGTAATCCGTAATCACAATCTATGGTGACAAATATAATACATCGAATTAAATTTTTGAGGTTGCCTAAATTTTACAATATTTTTAACTATCTGCCTCAAAGAGCCTACTACAGATACTTTGATTAGGTTTCCTCAAATTGCCTCTAACTATACTCTTTGAAGTTCTATGTAATTTGGAATATTACTGTTTAAATGATAACTCCTCATTATCTCGTGACGGTGACTAAATGCTTTAACTGTCTTCCACCGAATATCAAAGGAAAAATGTTTACTATCCAATCAATTCGATAAATCTTTTTCTATAATTTAAGCAATTTTGAATTCGTTTTTATTTTACTTTTTCAAAAATTCGACTGGTACCCTAATTTTCATATCATAGTTTTGTTTTTGAACAACATTTTTATATAAACGCGTAATTATTTTTGCTTCACCGGAGGCTTTACTTTAAAAAAATCGACGAATAACTAAGTTTGTAGTTACGTAAAGTTTTCTAGCTATCAGTCACTCATGACTCTTTTGTTATTAAATTAGATCCCAATATTTTTGTTATTCTTCTGAAAATAAATTTATGCACGAATATCCTTCTTCAATTTTATTCCACCAAGCAATAATCAGGAGCTCTGTAAATATGAAAGCTCGAAAATTCTAGTATACGAGTATGTACATCATGGTTGAGCATGATGCACATCCTTACTTTATAAATGTTTAAGGATTTTAAATTGTGATACAGTTCCTCTGCATCTTTACACAAACCGTACTTATTTCACGTCACATCTTTACCCATTCGGCTTTCCATACCTTAAGCCTCTTAGCTGCTGAGACTTAGTCCCTTCCAACCCCGGAATTCCCTACCTCGTACATTACTCCTGTCCTTCCCAACATCATTCTACTTTTTCAGACAATTCTCTTATCCCTCTCCTAAGCCTCTCATACCTAACATAGTTTCCCTTCTATATATATTGCCCATCTCCCAGGGAAAAGGTTTCCGACTCAATAATTTTTTTCGCAAATTCTTCTCCATGCTACTGACGTTATCCTTTACATTAATGCCATCGTACCTCCCCTTCTTCCCTTGTTGCAAGTTCTTCACCATTCCTTTTCGTAGTTCTCTACAATCGTCTTAACCCTTATTACGTCTTCTTCTCCTCCCCTTCGGAGCTAATCTCATTTCCACCGCTTCCTTTTCATTGCAGTCCCTCCCTTTCATACTTTCGGAGGCCTACCTTCGCTTCTTTGGGGTTCCTTTGGGAAAGCTCCCCGAACCACTGTGTTCCAATACCAAACGCACTTGTAATGCATTTAGGTATGCTAGATGTGAGTGAAACTCGGAAGGATCAATATCATATTGATCGATAGATTTGGTTCACAGAGTTCACATGCCTTCCATTTGGAAAGCAGAATTTATTTGTTAGGGATGGTATCGAGCCTCCATTCTCTAAAGATTGGAGATCGAAGAAAACAAAACTACAGTTTACATGAAGTGGTATGCTCAAATATAGGTTATGTGTCAAACAGAAATATATTGTGTAAATACATCGCGCACTCGTGTATATATCTCCTCATTCCTTGCGATTTCCTAAACTATTCCCAAACTACACTCAGCTAGCAATTTAAGGATGAAGTTCACGGCTCAAAGATCATCAAGCTAATGGTAAAATAACTTCATCACATGCAAATTAAAACAGATCAACTGGGCGCTTGGCTCAACGGAAAGAGGTTAAAGGTGACTACGGCAATGTGATTTTAAATTAATAAATAAGCCACGTAAATTAGAAAATTGAGAATTTTAACATGCCTATATACGAACCGTGAATAAGGATGTAGGGTATAGGAACTGGGTGTGATAGTAATAATGATTATAAATTCTCACATGAAGGGACAGCGGGATCGGTATGAAGGGATCAAAAAGAATCTTTAAATGTAACTATTGATTTAAAAAATCTACAAGGGAAGTCTGCAGCCTATATAATTAGATTTTATTGGCTCTAATCTGGGTAAAATTATTAAGCACATTTAATGCGAAAAAAATGATATACTGCGGTGATTTAAATTTAAAACCGTAATTAATAGAGAATATATTTTTCAAAGAGTAGCAAATTCACTAAAAAGAGATGTGCTACAGTTGACCGATTTCGAAAATACGACGATATTTTACAGCAAATTTGAAAATTATCTTATTCTTGTACACCAGTATTTTCATTAATATAAAACGTAAAAATCCAGTCCGTGCCATATTTCATAAGCCTTATTAGTAATATGCAAATAATCTGGAAGCAAATCTTGAGCGTTGTGATTCGGGATAATTTTGAATATTAACACGTTTTATAAAAAAATCTCTATGAATTCTAAAATTATCTATATGGAATCGTTAATAAAATTCAATGCCAATTTAAATAAAAACTGGGAATTGCCTTATCTACTCGTTCGTCGATGAAATTGGAAAAGATAAGATTTCCGCTCAATTATTTACGTTATTAAAATGCCATATTGCCCGATAGGTCAGCCTCAAAATAGCATTAAGTATGAATATTTTTAAGTATTAAAATTTTAACGTAATTATTTAAGTTTAATGCATTTAATAACTTTCAAAATTGAGATGATGGATTTAAAAGCCGCGCTTTATGAATGGAACATTTCCTCAAAACACTTTCTTGATATCAGGGACGTTAATTTTCATAAAATACGGTACGAATGAATAAAATAGAAACCAATAATTGTGTTAGATGAGTTGAACATTGATGTTAAGAAAGAAATCCAATTATGCGTTAGGTAATTTACTGCCTAGTAGATTTGTTGGCAGGGTTTCATTGAAAGATGTCATTCAATCCAAGTATGTAAAATTACGATTCTTTAAAATTTCCAAGTGATTACAACTCAGGAATGAATACGAGTAATATATAACTTTTAAGTTATTTATGCAGGATTTATTATTACATTAAAAAGCAATTATATATATTCAACTATCTATAATATAATTTTCTATATATAGTACTAATTATTCTACATATGCAAATTATTTTTAGGTGGTTGTTAGTTTTAGGCCGATAAAACTGGCTACTGCGTAGAACGATCTTTGCTCCATCATCAAATAAAGCTAAGAATGTACTTTGATATTTACTTAGCATTTGTGCCGTTAAGATAAATTCGTATTGCCAATCTCATTATCACGAGAACAACATTGCTTTTGTGATACTTTTAATTGTGAAAAATAGTATGTACATATATGGTAAACGTGTGTAATAATAAATTATTAGGATAATTAATCTTAGCATATCTTGGCTTATCTTTTGCTTGACTCTGTTTTGTACGACAAAAAAGGGAACTGCTGATACTTTATCCATATTTACAGCGACATCAAAACAATGTACTCATAATACTATGATTTAGTCATAGAGAATTCGTAGTTTAGTTTTATTTCTTTTCAAATTTATCCGTTTTGCACTTCTTGACATTCCAACATCTTTATCTTAATATCCAAACATTTTAGCAGACATAATATTATTAATAATTACGTTGGTACCCTGCGAGTAGCCATATGGTGTACGGTAGAGGGGAGAAATACCGAACTCACTAATTAACTACCTGGTTTATGCGCCTTAAGCTAGCTGGGGAAAAACCAATAATAGCTATTCGTTCTCTCTTTAATCTTGCGGAACCTCTTTGACGTCTCGGTATGGAAATTGCGTTCGTTTGTATCGTCAACGATGGGTAACTTCTCCCTTTTTACCTTTCTTTGTTTTCCTCTGAATTTTCATCTACCATGAACCTCTTTTGGTTTTTGTCATTTCCTAACTCTTCATCCAATTTTATGGGAAAATATTACGATTCTATACCATTCTCTACTTCTTATAGAAAATCTCAAATCTTGAAAACATTGTGCACAAATATTGATAAATTAGTCCGATAAGCATTGTTAGAACGAGCAATATGGACGAATATTAGCCGAACTCTCGAAAATGTTGTGTCTGCTTAAATTCTAACCGCGGAATGTCATCTACATCTACATCTACATAAGTACCCTGCAAGCCGCCTTCCGGCGTGTGGCAGGGGGTGTAAACACCAAGAGTAGAATTACTTTTTTAATTTATTATTATCGCGTATCGTTCGCGGAAAAAAAGAGTCTCTAAAACGACTTGTCCTCGCGTCTATTTCTCTTATTTTACGCTCACTGTCGGATCGGGCAAAGTAGCAGGGGGGTCGCATAATATCAATTACGTCATCCGAAAATGTATTTCCTCTGAATTTATCTAACAATCGCAGCCTAGCTTCTAATCTCCTTTCTTTCAAGGATTCCCAACCTGCGTCTGTGAGCATTTGCGTTACACTTGCTTCTCTATCGTAGCACTTTTTAACAAAACGTATCGCCTTACGCTGCACTTTCTCGAGTTCGCGAGAGTTCGTTTCATCCGCTGGGTCCCATATACTCGCCGCATATTCCAGATGGGGCCTAACTAACGTAAAATAGCATCGCTCTCTAACCTTTTCATCGCATCTACCTACAATACGCTTTATAAAACCGAGCTTTTTAGTTGCTTTACCGCATATTTTTCGAATGTGTGTGCTCCAGTTTAAGTTATTGGTTAGGGTGATTCCAAGATATTCTACTGAGTCGACTACATTTAAATTCGTTCCACTAATTTTGTACGGGCGGTTCTGACTCAATTGTTTCCTTTCGAAGAAATTTACTACAGAGCATTTATCTACATTAAGATCTAGCTGCCATTTTTCGCACCACATTTGTATATGAGCTAAGTCGTTTGAGAGTGAAGCACTATCTTCGTCACTTGATATTTCTCTATATATTACCGAATCATCCGCAAATATCCTCACATTGCTATCGATCTTGTCGCTTAGGTCATTGATATAAATGAGGAAGAGTAAAGGTCCGATTACGCTGCCTTGGGGTACGCCTGAAGTGACTCTGACTTTATTCGAACTAACGCCATCAAGTACCACTTGCTGTTCTCTCTCGTGTAGAAAATTCTTTATCCATTCAATTATTTCCTTGTTGATACCTGCTAATTTTAGTTTGTAAATTAATTTGTAGTGGGGGACCCTGTCGAAAGCTTTCTTGAAGTCAAGGAAAATAGCGTCCACTTGTTTTTTACTTTCGGCAGACTTTAAGATATCGTGGACGAATAGAGCTAGTTGGGTTTCGCATGATCGGTTCTTTCTAAATCCGTGTTGGTTCTTACTGAGGAAACGATTGCTATCTAAGAACTTCATAAGTGAGCTAACAACGACGTGCTCCATTACTTTTCCGGCGAGTGAAGTTAAAGAGAGAGGCCTATAATTTCCTCGGTTAAATAGCTGTTATATAATTCCTGCCATGATTGGAGATAAAAGGTTACGATACGTCTGATAATACGTTAAAATTTGTGTTATTTCAAGGAAGAATGCTACGCGTTCTATTTATCATATTATTTATTCCATAAAAATTGAGAATTTAATAGAGAACTATGATGCTATGTCTACATAAGTACCTTGCAAGCCGCCTTTCGGCGTGTGGCCTGTAAACACGAAGCCTTCGGGTTGCCTATTGCTTTCACGAATCGTTCGCGGAAGGAGAGAGTACCTAAAGGACTTGTCTTCCCATCTATTTTTCTTCTTGAACGCTCATTGTCGGATCGGTCAAAGTAGCAGGGGGACCGCATAATTTCGATTTCGTCTTCCGCAAAATATACTTTCTCTGATTTTATCAAGCAATCACAGCTTAGTTTCTAATCTCCTTTCTTTCAAGGAATTCAAATTTGGATGCATTTCCTCAACGCTTGCTTTTTTTTCGCAGTACTTTTTAATAAATCGTGCGCGTGCGTCATATTCCCCATATATTCCAGATGGGGCCTCACCAATGTGATATAACATATTTTTCTAACTTTTTCATCGCATCTACCTACAATGCGCTTTGTAAAATAGAGATTTTGCGGATAAATATTCTTAAAATGTAGTACTGGAACCCCAGTTTGATAGTGAAATTATATCTTCGTCACCTGATATTTCTCTATATATTACCAAGTCATCCGCAAATGTTCTCACATTGCTTTCATTCTGATATGTATCAGTTCATTGATAAATATCAGGAAGAGTAGAGCTCCGATTACGCTGCCTTGAGGTACGGCCGAGGTAGCATTCAATTTGTCCAAATTAACGCCGTCAAATACCTGTTTGTCAAGTTATTGTTCCCTTTCGTAGAGAAAATCCTTAATCCAGTCAATTACTTCCTTATTATTACCTGCTAATTTTAATTTTTAGTGAGGAGCACTGTGGAAAGCTTCCATAAAATCATGAAAAATAGCGTCCACTTACTCTTTCTTCTTAGCATACCTTAAGATATCGTGAGCGAATATTGCAAGTGGAGTTTCACATGATAGGGACTTTCGGACGTCGTGTCGATTCTTACTGAGTAAACGATTACTATCTAAGGAGTTCACGAGTGAGCTAACAACGACATGCTCCATGACTTTGCTAGACAGTGAAGTGAAATAGAATGATTACGATTAAAAATTATTTAGTTTTAGATAAACAACAAATTTTCTGGCTAGATTCTCAGCTTCAGTTATTTTCTTACTGCCAATGAGGCCTACGCTCTTAAACTAAACGAAATGTTCTAATGGAAATCAAGTTAAAAATCATAATACATTTCATAATACTCGAAGATATTCGGAATAACATGCCTCGTCCTGCGCTGTGGTGGTTCAGGGGTAAGAATGCCTGCCAGGAAAGTGGGAGATCTGGGTTCGAGTCCCAGTCATGTCGCAAATTTTACACCTGTTTCTCCCTGGGTTTCAGCTGCACGGCTCTTCCGTACTATGTTATTCACCTTTTTCTAATCCTTATGATATTAAGAACATAAAATTCTTTATAATTTACGTATGAAGTATATATTTAAGCTTTATATACTAATAGGATAGTAAACCGTTATTGAATTGAGAATAATCGCAGAATTACATTTCGTTGGCTTTCCTTCAGAATCAGATCAAGGAACCTAAAATTACTTTCTATTTTATCAAAACAAAAAATTACGATGATTAAATTTTTATTAATTAATTTTACGAGATGATTGTTTTACTCTCATCTGAAAGAAGCTTAAACTATATGTATGGATACCAATATTTGCTATTTATTTTCTGTTCAATTCCCCTTAGCAGCAGTAACCATAATTATGTACCTAGTTTCCAGTTGGAAAGAAGTGCTTTACGGTTACCTTGTTACCTACTCTGTTTAGCGGATCGCTACCTTCTTTTAAAGAAATCGCTTGGTAAAATCGTCAGAACGAAAAGCAACAAGTCTCACCCCTGTGTCTTCTCCCTCTTCTATATCACTTACCATCACTCTCTCGTGCAGCTCAGACCCATCAAACACGTAACAGATGTCCGTTTCCGTGCGCGTGATTCTTAACTGATTTTCAAAACGAAATGAGCGGCGCTGAGGCGTATAGATAATATGCGCACGTTATGCTGAAGGTTCTACGGTACATGCGTTATTCGGTAAGCTAAGTTGGCAATCCGTGTCGCATCATCTAAGTTCAGATTTACTAAGATGTTGTTAGTAAGTCTTGGTTCTTGGCTGACCATACGTCCCTTTTCTGCCGGGACAGTCCTGTTTCCAGCCCTTTCGTCCCATCCATAAATGCAATCAAAGAACGTACATTCTACTGTAAGTGCCAAAATCAAACTTCGCAATATTTTTATGATGTGTAATGTAAAATACAGAGATTTAGTAAAAGGCTACAGATAAACTCACATATATAACTCCAGTAATACTAAAATGTAACAAAGAATTGAACATTATCGTAGTAAATATTTTTATTGTAGGGATAGTTAATTTTTACAAAACCTGAACGTTGCAGTTATAACGTAACCTTTCAAAACTAGCGCTCTTTCATCTTCAAAACACATTGACCCCCTATGATTTATAGTTTGAATGAGTAATTAAAACACGCTTGAGGTATGTGGTAATATTTATGTATTATATTGAAGTTCTACTAAACACATGCTGATTGTATTGATGTCTTATTTTAGACTGAATTTTTTTTTCATCTAGCGGAATTTTACAAAGTAAATTGACATCTCTGATCATAAACAAACAACGAAGTTTAGAGCTTTTTTCACCTTCCTCATATCAGCTAGTATTTTCATACCATTATGATTTCCCTTTCATAATTTTTCATTAGTACTTGTATTAATTTATTCAGGATGCCGTTATACATCAATATAAATGTAATAAATATTACTCGTGTCTCTAATTTGCATCACCAGCAAGCTTGCATGTTCATCCAATAGAAAATATTCTTCCGTTGTAGTTTTCCCTTGATTTGAGTATTCGTCTTCTTATCACCTTTACTTTTTTATTAGCCAAATTTTCATTACTGTGAATCACTTCTTTCTCTTATTCATGCAATATTTACTGGTTCTTGAGTAAAGCAGGGTCGCGAGGGCACGCTAGACGAAAGAATCGTAGGCAATTCATCAAAACAAGAAGCCATGTTGCTCGGAGAATAGATTCCATGACTCTTTCTCTCGTGTATACCTATATTGAACTAACGAGATCTGTAAAATAATCCCGTTCACGAAAAAGAAATGCAGGAGAAAACCGACTCAGGTTTCGCGAGTAGGACCCTTCCCCCAAAAAATTTTGGGCACGACTTGCCCCTGAGGCATTTCTCCCGGATTACACGATGGAATTTTGGGGAAGATGAGTGTTGGGATACAATTTTAAATCCCACTTTTGGTTTCCTCTAGGGTTATCCGTGGCTTCCTTTTAGTCCTTTGGGGCAGTGTGCACGGGGTCATGAGTGGAAGCCTATAAGGGTATACTCAAAAGTAGGGGAAGGGAGTTTTAGGTCACGAAACCTCTACCGTGGCGTTGCCATGGGCAAAAATCTACCTTAAGACGCTAAAACGCCTTTGAAGCTCTACTATCGTTTAAATATACTGCTGAATATATTTTACTAGTCCCTAAATTTAAATTAATAAGTGCTTGTTGCTAAATGTTCATGGGAGTTAGTAGAACCAATATAATTTTAAAGAGCATTAACAAATACGAATCCTTATTTGATCCTCAGGTTTTTGTGAAGCTTGAGAAATGCATTTTCTAAAAGAAAATCTGTCTTTTTTGCTGACATTGATAGCTTAAGTATTCCTAGGGAATTATATTTGGACTTTGATATTCAAAAACAAAATTTTACCATAATTTAAATCATAGGATTCTTCGATCGCGTAAATTTAATCGCTTTTAAGAGGGTATTATTGCATGTTAATTATATTAAAAATAAATCACTATTGCTTACCGAATTCTATTTTCAATTGGTGATTTGTGTTTTATTAAATGCTAATCTTATTGAAAAAGTAATCCTCAGTGGCTAAAGGTAAAATCCAATTAATAATTACTAAACAACTGTACAATTCTGCAATTACTCGAATTAATTTCTTATGCATGTTTCGCAAAACTCAGAAGTAATGCCATGCATCGATAGAATTACTTAATTACAGAAGAAAATAGGACTAATTAAATTGGTACATACACTTCTGCCAATATGAAATTCATTTTATTAAAAAGTTTTTTTTTAGACGAAAAAGGCGTGGATGAAAAATATTGGCTAAAAAGGTTATTTACTTATTGGATTGTAGCCACACTAGGTTACATTGAGTAAGTATTTCTTGCTAGCAGAAGAAAGTAATTGTAGTTCAGAATCAAAGAGAGGGCTTTTTATCTGCTCTTTTTTAATTTATTCAAACTAATCCTAATGAATCCACATATGAAAACTCTCATTACTACGAAAGAATCATTACACAATAATATTTAGATTTTAAATTTTAATCTAAAAAACCTGAAATTAGTCCAGCTAAGTTTTCTTAAGATAGCTATATTTTTCCTGGATTGGTGGATCATCGTAAATCGTCAAAAGTATGATTTATTATTTACAAGTAACAGAATACTTCCCTTGCTGTCTACATTACTTCACAAGAAGATAAGAGGAGTTTACAATGTAGTAGTAATTAATAAGTTTAAGTTAGCAGTAACTAAGATTTAGTAATCAAGAAGAGAAGCTGTGCTTGAATTCACGGAAAGTTCATATTTAGATTGTTATAAATTTCTTTAGATTGCCTAACATTGTTATATGAAGAGTTATTGAGCTCTAGATTCCTCACGTTGTGGGAATTAGTTGCTTCCTTTTACGGTAAACGAATCTCAATAACTTGCACACAGTTAACGTAGGGATCAGAATATTGAACAACTCTTTCTATTACTCATGGTGAACGAAAAATCTGTAGCTATAACAAATAGACGTATAACAAGCAAAGTGATGATGAAACTAGAAATTAAGGATGAGAGGCTTACAGAATACCTTTTTTTCGTAGTATGCGTTGTTGGGAACGGATATACATATTTATTTTTTCATCGCTTTCTCAGTAACTATTTCATTCAAAAATCCGCAAACCTTAGATTGCAGCATCCTCTGTTGAGGGAAATATCGATTCATATTAGCCAGATTCGCTGGGAGAGCGGAGAGAATGTGCTCCTTCTCCCATCTATTGTGATTTTGTGTAACCTGTTACAGTCTCGTGTGGAATGATGCGGCCTCTTCTCGGAAATATTTCGTACCAAGATATACCTTTAGTTTGCATTTCTTTGAAAGATGGCAGCATTAACTATATACTGGTGGAGGTACGAGCGATTTCAATTCAATTTATATAACTCATTTCACGGCTACTGTCTGTTAAAGGGCAATTTTAGAACTTGTAGGAACTTAAAGTATTAAATCTATGTTATTAATTCTAATGTTGAACGGACTTCTGTTTTTATAATGGCAGATTCTTAAGATTTTTTGTCATTTATTTTCAATATTAAATACTTCCATCTCCGCAGTTATAAAATTAGATTCGATTTATTTGTACAATGCATTTTTTAGACATTGACTTAATTTGGTAGTATCGTTAATTGCAATTTGGTAGTATATTAGTAGTATTTGATAGTATTATTAGTAACATTGTCGGTGGTTTCTGGAGTTCTTGTAAACTGCAACTAACACAGTCATCAGTGGCAACTTTTAGTATCGTTAATACGTGTTCCTTTTAATAGTCCCGATAAATTTAAATTAAATCACATTTTTATTGATCTCGAACAGAGAATAAAATTCACAGAGGAGGATGGGGATATCGTTTTAAGGATATATTTTGGAACAATAAAACTATAAATTTCTCGTTGGCACAGTAACTGTTTATTCAACAATTCCATTCTCTCAGAGAAACTCCAGTACTGCTTTTACGTCTTTCCGTTTTCATTTTCTAAAGTAGCACTTCAGAGGAACAAGAGGACACTATAATATTAGGAAATACTCCGAAAAAATATGTAATAAAAAACATATTGCCTAGTAAAGCAATTCCCCCTTACAAAAATTTCCTCTCCAAACTATATGGGTTTGGTCTATAACAGAGGAGATATAACAAGACAATACATTTAAGGAATAGGGTAAAATGTAAAACATTCGTATATTTTTTTATAAATTGTATATGTGTAAACTTTTGATAAAATTCTGTAAACGTTACAAATGTAGTGCATTAGAGTTCGAGAAAAGCTCCAAAAAGCCGTTTTAGCTATTTCCGAATTCTGATGTCTAAACCACAGCTGTTTCTTTGCCTTATAGATTTAAAAGTAGAGCAATCAATCTGTTTTATGCATACGCATTCTAGAATTTGTAATAAAACTTCCGCTGAAATCAAGCATATTTCAAGTAATTCGAAAACTCTTTCATTTAGAGGTTTAAGAACAAGAAAAAAGAAAATAGTTGTAAGAAAAAGAACCTTAGAACTCGGCTGTTTATGAATTAGAGGTTTAAAATACACTCCGTAAGCCGTCTTTCGGCAAGCGGAACTCGCGCTCAGAGACATACGGGAAGCTCCGGGTTACCGATTTCTGGGAAGTCCCAATGACAAAGACAGAGTCAGAGACAAAGCCTCCATCCTCAGGGGGTCTCCACAAAGGAAGATGGGCCTTCCCAGAAATCGGTAATCCGGAGCGTCCCGTTTGTCACTGAGCGCAAGTTCCGCTTGCCGAAAGACGGCCTTCTGAGTGTTTTTTAAACCTCTAATTCATATACAGCCGTGTTCCAAGATTCTTTTTCTTACGACTCTTTCATTACTTTCGCTGTATAAGATAGCCAATAATTTCATAGCGGAAACAAAACTTTATGACATTCCAATTGTAAATACGCAATACTTCAATATTTCATTTCATCTTATTCATCATGTACGTTTTTATGCTATAAATTCTTGTAACACTTCGCTAGACCACTGAAATTTCAGGAAAAGCGCCGTAATTTTCTTCTTAACTTCAACTTTAAAGTGAATTTGAGAAATATATACGTCAACTCAATAATTTTCAATTATAGGGTATTGGTATTGACACTACTTTTTGGCTTAGATGTTTCACTTTAATCAGTTAAAAATTTTATCGTCTAGTATTAGAAGAATTCAGGATGTCTCATTTTATTGGATATTAAACAAAGTTTTCCTTAAATCATTAAATGATTTGCTGCTAAGGAACGAAGAACATAATAGATTATTGAGAATGCCTTTGGTTTTCCTTTATATACTCCGGATTCAAACTGTCCGTGGAAATTGTGAATAAGTTATAGCTGGAACGCGAATTTTGAAAAAAATAGCTGTTCTCTTATCCCTCCCGTTTCATTTGAGAAAACGATCCAGGGCGATTCCAGGTTTATACGGTGCTGTTTACGATTAGCGACAGTCTGTGAGATGGTATCATTCCTTTTTATGTGTTATTCTCTTGGAAAATATACGCGCGACTATTTTAGGAGCTCTTATAATTCTACGTAATGTCCAGTGATAAAACAGAAGGTTTTTATTTTCATTTTCCCTATGAAAATATGGGCCCTGGTTTGCGGTTAATGTCGGATCATCACAATATACGTCACAATGAACTCGCAAATAACAGCATTTGCTGAATTAATCTCCAGGATCATTATTAAAAAATGGAGCGATGTAACAATCCTTGGTAACTGGACACACAATAAGCTTCATCTTTCGATAAAAATGGCAATTTAAAAATTAGCACTAAAACTAAATTATACGGGTTTTTTCATATTTTTTTAAACAAACATGTTTACTTTCGTTTTCCATAAAATTGATGATTAATATATACTGAATTTAGTGCAAAAGTCAAAATATCTGTTTATTCCTTAAAAATGAAAGCCAATTCCCACAACGTCAATGGCTCTATCGACTGAATATTCTAAATTGTACGAACGTGGTAGGCATATTTGTTTCAGGGAATAGGAACATTTAAGAAAAATTTTGTATTTGTTTACATCCTCATAAATTCATCAAGGAATATACGAGATTCAGCCACCCCTTCTAAATAATACGAGTGATTAAAAACGAATGAATATGAAGTAGATTGGACAAAATGAGGGGAAAATATATGTTTCCAGTCCCTTGATATTCGTAATGGTTATGTACATACTAGTCAAAAACTGAGCCGAATCGAAGCGCAGCGTTTAAGTTATTTTATAAAATGTTTTCTGACTGAGAGGATAGCTGTCGGGATATCAAAACAGAGAGCAGGAGCATTGACTGATATTGCGTAGTATCTCGGAGAGGGCTTTACTTGGAGTATTTACCTCTTAAAAAAGAAAGTGCTAATATTTCGAAAGTGTTTCTTGCAGAAAGATTCCTAGGCATTTTAGACACTTTGGTTGGTATTTTAATCAATCTCAGGCGAGATAAAAAGTTCATCTTCGAGATAGGAGATGTGAATATCATTTATTTCCTTTGCGGTTATATAAAAATTTCTTGTCTTTATTGCTTGAATTTTATGCTAAATTGATTTCTGAGAATCAACACTTAGGAGTAAATGAACATTAAATATCGTGCCATGAACAGATTTTGAACCTGAAAATTCGATGAGCCCTTTAACTATTACCGAGGACAGAGAATGAAAGTGAACTCTGGTTGCGTTATAATTTGATCGGGACATAAATAATTACTTTACCATAATCTATAAAATCCTTTATCTGTAGTATTGATGTTAACTTGCTTTATATATTTTACGACAACAGCAGTATTCTGTTTTACCATGAAATGGGAGCTTTGCGTAATTCCAATGATGAAAATTTCGAGCTCGCTTGACGATCTTCCAAATAAAGCACATACCATTCTCAGAGGCAATTAAAGTGAATCCTCACCCTAACTCATCTCTTTATTTTCCAGCTATTTCAGTCCAATAAATAATAACTTCGTTTTCTTTTATTATTCTTTTTTTCGGCTCCGTCTCTCGTCCTCTGGATGCTCGACAGTCCGCAATATTCCTCTCAACATTGAGCCAATGCGGCAGGTGATTCGTTTATTTTCTTCCTAAATATCCATGAGCCTTTCCGAATGGTAACCCAACCGGAATTTTCGTTCAGAATCGAGAGAAGCAATTGTTTTTCTCTGCCTGAATGAGTGTGTTTTGAGGTTGATGAGAATGCTGAGGTGGAAATGGGTGAATTTTGGCGAAGAAAATTTCCAAAGCCGTTGGGTATTCGGTTGATTTCGGTGACTTCCGGTGTCCTCCCTTTTGTATCGACTTTCTATACCACTAAAGATGATGGATGTACAAAAAAATCCTTTCTTTATTAAACAATTACGGACTATCTAGGAATGATTCTTGTTGAATCGGTTAATCTTAAAATATGCATCGTGGAACAAAGTTGTATTTCAACAATCCACCAAATGACTCCTGGAAAGCGGGCTCATAAGTTTATTAGACCATTTACAGTTTTCATCATCGCTGACCAACTTGTTAAGCTGCGAACTTATTTAATTTGAAGAATTGCTTGTTCTCATTATTGAGCAGTAGTAATGTATCTTATTTTCTATATATGGAAACACATTGCAAAGTTCCAGTTATAACGTTGTAATCAGTTGATTTTGTGACAAAAACTTGTTTATATTGCATAATTTTTTATTTTATTTTTAATGTCCTTTCGGGATAATATGTTAAATAAATAAAAAACTGGTTTCTTAATGTGCTGAAAATGTTATAGGTTTGTTCAACCGATTCATTTGTATTTTATATGTAAGAATAAGGTCATTTTGTACGATAAAAAGATCAACGAAGGCATACACAATTTCAATTCCCATTTCATTCGAAATACGAAAAATAGGGGCTTCCGGATAACCAAGTTGGCAACGCGTTCGATTTTAGTGAAAACGGTACCGGCTTCTATTCCTGGTGGAGGCCTACGTGCGAAATGACCTCTTCTGTCGAAGCATTTTTAGCAGTTGTATCACTGATACTACTAAAAAGGATTGGAAAAATGAGAACTTTTAGGAACAGAAAATTTGTAATAATTTACAAATACTGCCGAAGGTGCATCAATCTACTTACATGCTCAGCAATGTACAAAAAGAGGAATAATCCAATTAGATTACAAAGAATCACTGACATGTCTCTTTCTTGCACCGGAAACATATTTCGGGCCTCTTCGTTGTAACTAATTTGGCCGAGTATAAAGTTATATTTTTCATTTTATATCTATCGAAACGTCCTAAATAAATATGCCAAAGGAGTGACCGTAACAATTATCGCGTGAAAATGTACATATTTGCTGACAAGACGGTGCGAGAAGTAATTAGATTATGTGTTTTTGAATTGCGGTCGTACATTGACATAAAATGCTGACAAATACACAGGAAACCTTTTACTGGATGTGTCGTTTTGGATGGCTCTCGTTCATTGCATTTTTGAATATCTCTCTGCAATGGACATCATGGGCATTGAAAAATTGAAACGGAAAGTAATATCCTTTCTCTGACATTCAAAACCATTAATTCTTAATATGCTGCGAAAGTTATCATGTACAATTTTTTATCTTCGAAAAAGAATTCTTAACTGTTAAGAAATAAGTGACAAATCAATAGGTTTATTACAGCGAACCAAAATAGGGTTTCTCTCAAGCTTGCAGCCTCAGTTTAGTTTAGAGAATAGAGTATGAAACCTATACCTTTATGCGGAAGTGGGTATTCAGTTATTTTTGCTGTGCTCTCTTTTAAAATGATAAAGTCAAATAATTTTAGGTGCTAAATCAATGTAAAAACGTTTTAATATTTACGAATCAATGAATTTTTTTCCTCATTTATTTATACGTACTAAATTTGTCGATTTATATCGATCTAATCAGTATAGTTTCACTGTAATAATAATTACATATTTGTTTATATTCGATAAAAGAACAAGTTGGTTTTAGTCCCCTGTAAAAGTGATGTGTTTCATCGATCCAGTGACGCTCTTCCAATGACCCGTCGAGATTCATTATTTACCGTATTTTCACATAGAACAGGAAGGATCTCATGAGTCGAAACACATGTTCACCAACTCCGGAATGAAGATGAATGGAGATGAAGGGCAAATTAAAGGGAATGAGAGCATATGATATCGTATGGAGTCGATTATTTTCGAAATTCCGAAGCCCTGGAGACACGTCCACTCTGGGAACAGTGGGAAACAAACAAAGTAAGGCTAAATTCCTTTTTTCGCTAATTTTACAGATGAGAACCACATTCGAAAGTTACGGAAGAAAAAATGCTTAAATTTGGTGCTACGTGTTTTCCTGTTGAGATCCGTAGTTTAGTTTTTATTCGACTCAAAACTCGAGGACCTGCAATAAAAAATCCGTCAGAAACATGAGATTTCGGATTAAAAGAGTAGGAAATCAAGTAGCATCTAGGCTTACATTTGCTTTAAATATCTTCCATAAAACCAATTACATAAATGTTGTCTGTCTCCTTCAATATTGTATATTGGAAATATAGGAAATCCACTACCTTGGCTTCTTAGCTGTCCTTTTCCCATCGCTTTCTGATTTTCCTCATTGGATTTGAGAGTTTTTAGAGCCCCGCTGTTATACATTATGTCAAAGGGAACTTTCCCTCCCGCAGGGATGCAAGCTGTGAAAAAGTGAGAGAGGGTTACACATACAGGAGAAAATGGTAGGGGATTTATTTTCTTCCCTCAACCACTAATAGATATATAACATCTATATTGAGATTATATGGTTTTTTGGTTAGAAGGGCACGTGAGATAACCGAAGGTAAAGGTAATAATATCGTATGTATTTCCATAGGGTTACGAAGGATTTAAATATCGTAAATTTAGCTTTCACGTACGTGTGACTACCAAATTTATTAGTCCTTTTCACTTACCTTATATAATTATACATGTTAAATAATGTATTAAAATAATTTCTGTAAATAACTTAAAGTGTATAAGAACCAGCTAATTGGAAGAGTTTGTTAATATATACAGCATATAAAGATGAGATGCTTTCAAGGAAGTAAGTGATGTACGAAGGTTGTTCGAAAATACCTCACGTTTATCCAATTCCAGGTTTATCTTTAGTTTCATCTCGTTCTCAACCAACTTAAAAATAAGTAGCTTTATGATTATTCTTCTCGAGAATTGAGCTTGTCTCCATCGATATTCAATTCACACATTTCATTGAAGTCGATTACAGGCAGCTTTATCTTCAGCATGTTTCGCTCTTTCGCGATTTATCATTTGCAACCAGCTCTTGTTTTGCTGTTTCGCGAATAAAGTTCGCAAAATATCATAAGTTGTTTTTGTTAGTTAAATTGAGCGAAATTAATCACGCTAAGTCATTCAAGAATATATTTATGCTTGTTTAAACGAATATAGAATTAAAAGTGATGGCAATAAATAAACGAGGAAAATACAACCAGAAGAATTATGATCATACCGTGGAACGGTGAAAAAACTGAAGGAGCACGGTTGGCAAACCTTAGCAACAGAGGAGAAATCTTTTCATCTTTCATTGTTCGGGACCGAAATACTGCGTATATGCCAGAAGAATTCACCACAACAACACATGCTGTTGTTATGATTGTGATTGGCCGAGTGTCCGCAGAGCAGCTTTAGATTACACAATTTTGACATACACCACCGTCCCAGATGATAAGCCACTTGCTTCTTTTAGGGATGACCACATTGTCACGAATTTTTCGGTATCGTTCATATCAAGGTTAAAACTTATCATTTTTCGAGTTAATTTCATAGTTATTCAATATTCATTGACATAGTATTTTATTTATAGTTTTATTTTACCGATTCTTCCAATAAAACAAATGAAGCCCCTGCGGTGTGGACATTTGTTGCTCATATAATTGAGTTTAGTAAGGAGTTACTGTAAATTTTTGTTTAATTTTACTTTTTTCGGGTAACTTCTCCCTTCATATCGCTTTTTCATAAATTATTTCCCTATTCCCGGATCTCACGAATATAATGGAAATTGAAATCGAAGAAGACCTTGCATTTCCTATTACTCTATTTTCTTCTCCTTCGTAATTTTGCCTTTCCTAGAATTTTAAGGAAAGTAACCCCCGCAAAAGATGCGGTATTCCCATATTTGAAATTTGTATTCTTAAATATTCGTTAATGAGTTAATGAGGCATAAATTGACCGTTGCCGTTAAGATAGAAACGTGATCATGGAAATGGTTTGTTTTGTTACTATTGTTCTTTCATTTTCTTTAAATTTTGTTATACATCGAACTTTCGATTATCCGGACTAATGATGAGGAGAGTATACACGAATAACCAGAAGCTCTGACATTCATTTCTAGTGTTCATGATTTACATAAATATCCTATTTTTGTTTACGCCTATAGTCCGATATTTTCTATTGCTTCATGAACTTATTAAGATTTTTCTTTACCCGACCGCGAATCTTTTTAAAAGCGACAGTATCATTGTAGTCTCTTCTCACTGCTCCACAAAAATATCCTCTAAAATATCCTAAAAAAATAAGTCCTCTAAAATAAATATTTTTCTTGTGTTTAAATATTTTCAAAAAGACCTAGGAAAATGTCGACGAAGTGTGAAAATCATGTATGGATAAATCACTCACGTATTATCGGGATTGCACTGTCATTCACGTAAATATCGGTTGGCATGAAATATATTTTTATCACGTTTGTGTACCTTAGCAAGACATAATTTTTTGCGAAGATGCTTTCAGAGTAAATTATTCATCTTCTTCTAATAAAAATATGAAATGAGAAAGCAGAAGAATTTACTAAGCACAGTAGATAAGACGATACGTATGTTACTTACAGAGCGTTTTAAAAAGGAGTAGTAGTAGTAGTAGTATTGTTAAAAGTGCTTCGACTGCTAAGGTCATTTCGCACGTGAGCTCCCACCGGGAATCGAACCCGGGACCGCTTTCACCTTAGTCGAACGCGTTGCCCACTTGGCTATCTGGAAGCCTTAAAAAGGAGATTGGTTTCATATGCACCTCCTTATGTGGCATATAATATGTCAAGAGTTGAAATATTAAATTAATTGTGTTGGAATATGAAATCATAGGGTAAAGAGTGTAAGAGATAAAATAAAAATACTTCCTAAAAGGGAAACATTTCCCTGAACTTTACAGAAAAATATTGTAATTTTCTTTTGGGAAAGAGAGAAAATTATTGTACAGTCTGTGTTCGAGAAAAGTCAAATTTTAAAGTAAACATACGCCCCTCAAAAGGTAAATATGATTGGAAAGGTAAAGGTTATATGTTGATAGCGTTCACTGAACGGTAGAAAACAATTTTTTGATAAAACACGGCAAGAACGTCGAAGGACTCAGTTCCCTGATTCCTATCGCTCTATGGTATCTATAACTCTCAAATATCGAATCACAAAAAAATACAATGGAAAAAGATAGATAAAATACAATATCGAAAAATTGCATCCATAAGAAAATTGAGAAATCGATGAATTAATGAAAGAACAAGGAAAGGTCGATCTTTTACGAATCACAATATTTATTGGAAGACGACCATGGTTTCGATTCATGGAGTCCCACCAAGAAATCACTGCCCAAGAAGTTGATTCTATGATGAATTAATTTTATTACAGTTATATATTTAGAATAGAATAAGTTATTAATTGCTATTCTTTAAATTCATATATGATGAAAAATCAGTCTTCTGAATTCTTGAGGTCTGGAATACGTAATGATGTGAATTACTGGGCAAATCTTTAAGATAAACAAAACTAGAATAAAAACTAGTTTTTTATATGGTCTTTGAAGCAAAATGTATCTCACATGCTCCAAAAAGAATGTGGAATTTAGCGTGTCACTAAGCAGACTGACTTTGCCAAGAGGAATTAGTAATGATGAAAGTTAACTTTGGCCAACGAATTTTTACTGTTTACAATGCCGAAGGTTGGTTAGAGTAGGTAATGCGCTGTAAGAAAAGCCCTCAATTCGCATTTCCGTAATTAGACCATCACGTTTTCAGCCCCAAAAAGGATAAGGTGTTACAATTTGAATGGAAGAGGGCTTTGTCAGTCATTAGCTCATATTTCGTCTTCTGGAATATAACATCGTAAAATGAAGGATTTATGGTGATTTAAGGAAGGATTTACATAAGATCAAGGGGTATAGAGTCCTTTATATGATTTCGGCAAAGACGCCGGAGGAATTAATCCTTCTAAGACCCAGAGGGAAAAAGCCGTTAAAGGGGAGGTTTTCTGGTGAAAATTCAATCTACTAAGAATCTCTAATAACCTAAAGTTATTTTTAATTTAAGGAACTACAGCTACAGCAACCCTTCTTCCTTCCAGGAATTATTTATCTGTATGAGCGTATTTTAATCTATTTATAAATTTGGTTATACTTGATTGATTACCTTGGTAATGCGTGTTACTTTTAGGTCAGCTCTTTCACATCGGAAGGAAAAATATCAATTTATCTGTCTTAAAACGCAATATTTACCTACTTAATCAACATAACATAATAGTATGATAAGTATATGTCCAATAAATAATTATTAATCGTAAAAACTACGAATAACTATAGAAACTCTTGATTCAGACAACTATTGTGTTAAGAGAACGGCATTAACTAAGTACAGATAGCAAAAAATTTGAGAAATGATTAAGAATACATTTATATAATACATATACATCCATAGATGTTGTCCAAATATCAAATTTGTCATAGTACATAGTCCAACGGTAAATGTAGCTAAAATTAACATGTTACTATTGAGAATGAAATGTGCCTGAAGTTACTGAAATTTCGAGGAAAAATTCGCTTTTACGAAAATCCTCGGGTATGAGCTCATCACAGGGACGTTTTTATGATATACTTACGCCGTTGATCTTCATTTCCATTCTAGGTTGAAAAATTCAATATGATTATTAGTTTAATTTCCCACTCTGTGAGTTTACAATTCACAACGTATCCCTTTGTTTCCCATATTGCCTGCGGTAGGTTCGGCTAATTTAAAAACTACAGATTAACAATACGGAGAATAGATAGGAGAATAATGCGTTCTAAGCGGTGGGTCCAAAGGGTTCTTTCATCCAAAGACAATGAGAGCCTTTATTCATAAAAAAATAAAAGTGAACGCGCTTGACGTCACTTCCAACGCCTGCGTTGAATCTCGCCGCTCCAGCGGCTTTGAAAAAGGGCTCCAGCGTGCCTAGTGCTGACCTCTAGCGTCCTTCTAACGAGTTTCGTGCTTGGAGCGAATCGAACTGGGACGCAGACGGCTAGAGAGAACGATGGCGGGAGGGATGTGGAGAGAGAGGGTTGGGAACCCTCTCTTCCATTGACATGTAAACATTGCGATTCGTTTACACAGATCCCATGCAGATTGCGGTGGAAAAGCCGCCACGAACATTATAACGGTTGTCGGCAAAGGGTCAGCGAGCCTCGATCAATCTCTTCCGTTAGGCATTAATCTCGAAAGAGCCCAAAGGGTTCGATAAATGAGATCCTCTCCTGGCGAACAATCAAAGGCGTGCACGAATGATTTAAGCCACTTTGTTCGGTAGCATTTCCTCCTTGGCTATCTCTAGTGGGTAGGATTTAGAAGATGGAGAGGAAGGATTACGATTGGATTAAAGTCGCGAAATATTATAGTTTCCTTGATTTCTCGGTTCTGTGTTATCTCCTGCATTCATACATGAAACAGGAATACCAAGCTGACGCGTAGAGTAATTCGACTACGTAATTTAGATTCGTGGTCTCAGTTAATATTTTTTAAATATCCGTGTGTTTAACATTTTCTATCATGTAGAGGCATAGATCGGCATCGTGAGGCTGGAAGGATTTCATTAACGAGTATTACTATTGGATCTTGTAATTATAGCTCGATATTGGTCGTTTCACCGGAGAACGTCCTTACAAAATATTTAATAACATGGGTTTGTATGGCACTTTAAACAGCTTTTCTATTCCAGCATTACGAAGTGTAATAATCTAGCAGCATCTTGGGTATGATATCGATTGTAAAGTTTCTAGGTAAACATTCTTTTATCTGGGCTGAATATGTCTTAAAATCGATATATGTTTGTTTAGTTCTCTTTTCTCCATAATATTTCAAATGATATGTATATATATCAGAAGGATTTGCTTGACGCAGCATTACATATTATCATTTAAGGGCTAATGATATGCAGAAGCGTAAGAGGCAAACCTTAAGTTAGACCGAGCATTTTCAATTAAATAAACAACTTTCCGATTCTTAAGGATAAATATATGAAGCGAATTTGTACAGAATAAATAAATTAATAATAATAATAAATAATCTATTAAATAAACAACTTTCCGATTCTTAAGGATAAATATATGAAGCGAATTTTTACAGAATGAAATAGCGTGATCCGCTACACCATAGGGAGGTTAACACGAGGGATTATTGTTAATGAAAATAAAGCTACTCCGAGTAAATTATCTAGTCATAGAAAGTCATTTACGATAAACTTTAAGTAATATAGAAATTGACCGTGACAATACGGCATGCAAACTGATTTACCGTGAATATAGACAAGCAGGAAAAATATTACTTAAATAGCTGGGTTTCTCGAGAAAATAGATTTTTAGTACCTTTCTAAGCAAACGGACTCAAATGAAAATAAATAGAATTCTTTTCATTTGTATACGCACCATTGAGACATCCATTAAATCTTGATATTAGGAATAGACCACATTTGAAATGTGCGGGCACAGTTCACCAATACAATTAAGTTGAAGATGTTGATTTATATAGCTACTGCTTTTACTCTAGGCACAATTACACGGTCCTCAAAAGGGTACCAGATTAATTTAATTGCGTCGATTAATATAGTATTCGATTCTATTTAATGACTGTGAAAGGTTGTTTTTTGAGGGTAAGGGTAAACGTTTTTTCATACAAAATATTTGCTTATTTAATTGGGTATGGTATATTATAAGTTTATGTAAATCAGATTAGTAAGTTTTATCTCATTATAATGATGAAATGAAATCAAATCAAACCCAGAAATATACTGATATTTAATGAACTGGTACTGATCCATGGAAGGGGAATGCAGCTCAGATCTTTCCACAAACACACAAATGTTTTGAATTTAGCATTTCTCGTCTACAAGGGTACTCGAAAACTGAAAGGTGCTCCGTCGCGTCGTTACGAAGCGACAGAAGGGCTTTGAATGCCTTCGGAATGCTTCATAAAATATAGCGTTAATCCCTGAAAAGAGTTCTATTATCATCAACGTATATATCTTCATTTCTAAAGTCCACTTCTGTGGTCGGCAGCAAAAAGGAAGTCCGCGACCTAGATGTTTTCGCATGCAAGCGTAGCCTTAATCCGAACAAATGTCGGGTTTTCTTTAGAATGTTTCTAGAAGTCCTTTTTTATAGTAGGAGAATTTCCTGAGCCCGGTGAGGATTAAGAAGCATTCAAAATGGTAATTTACTCTCTAAAAAATTATTTTCCGAGTATTTACCCTCATTTATTTCGTATGTATGTTTACCATAATGAATTCATTTGAATATCATTGAGATCATTTTTCGAATGAAATTTCCAGAATAGAGTGCGATTTCTTTGATAACTTTTACATTTCATAGTGCATATATATAACGAATTGTAGACCATGGGACTGAATCATATATTTATCTAAGTGAAATAAATTTTTATTGAAAAGAATGAGAAATGCTCACTCATTAGTTATGATCATTCGTAACTGTATCGTCGTTTTTAAGTACGAGCTACCATCAGTTTTCTTCTCTCCTGGATGATTCTTAAGTTAGATAATTTTGAAACTTCTTCTCACACAACATGGTTTCTCTGTCTACTTATTTTAGAATTTGTTAGTCAAGTCAATATTTTTTCAACTCTTGCATGACTTCGCAATTCCTTCAGCTTAAGGAAATTATTCTAAAGTACATAGTGGAAACATAGAGGCAAAAAAGGCAATAGAAACCTTAGTTAAAAATCCATCTATTTTTTGTATACGTTATATGCATTAAATACATTTAATAGGTGCATAGCGATTTTTCTCATAGTTATCGCGGTAAAAGAAAAATACCTAACGCAATAGAAGAAATTAAATTTGCGTTCTTAAGCCATACAATGGATACATTTATGATGGTAATATTTATTATAGCGAATCATAATTCTGTCAGTATTGATACTTTTCTGAGCATCACACTTCCTTTACTTTGCACATTAATTATCCCAAAGATTTATTATTATTATTGTTACAATTATCATGTCATGGTTGGAATACTGTTTCGTGGCAAAGTCACATACTCAAATAGTATCTATTCATACATATCCTGTCCATGTATTTTATTACACAATCCCCAACTCCATCATGCCCAACAAAGCCGCACAGAACACTAAGTATCCACACCAACAGTTATTTTATTCACCCATTAATACAAGCTACTATTAAAATACAAACTTGAAGGAAACACATTTATGTATACTTTAACACTATAATCCAAAGGGGACTAAACATTATGTAACTCCATCCGGCATTCGCCCGAAGTCGGGAGGGAAACCGATCGAAAACCTACCGCTGGTAGGTAGAAAAAAAGACTACCACGTTCAAAGATGAAAAAATTACAAAACATTGAAAGTTTGAATCTCATAATCTAAAGTTTTACGACTAACTAGAAATACATTCAAGTTAACACTATAAAGGTAACATAAATTCGTCTCAGAAGCCCTCAATCCCTCGTCATAACGTAAGTTCTGTGTACGGAAGAATAGTTACCAAAATCATTTTTTTTAGACTATAAATTTTACAAGAATGATAATTTTTACTGACGAAATTTGGACTGTTCATCCTACTTTGAATTTCTTTATAGGTCGGTTATTTGTAGAAGCCTGATACAATGTCACATTTCTGTCAACTTTTTTCCGACATCTTAAGGAAAACATACCCAATTCTGTAAACATCACATTTACACTGTCGTATCTACAAAATATCTTACGATGGATCTGGCAGCTTTTCGACGAAATTTTTCTAATTTCAAAGTGTGCGAATCGTGTTATAGATTTTAAAGGCGTGTTTTAAGATAGGCGTGAGCAACGTTTCGTACTCCAGTTTTTCAGCTCGTCTAGTACAGTCCTTAGGTTTCTCGTCACGATATTTAGAGTTCAGAAAAATCTTTCGCAACGATTTGATCGATCTGTATTCTCCAAGCTAAGTTCCTTGTTACGTATGCTTCAATGATTGAAACTGTCGACTTGATTCAGAGGTGACCCATTAACGTGATACGAGTATGATCTACGAAAACTCTTATTAGTGAAACAAATATATTTAATTTTGCGAATGAACTATCATATAACCATCACACAGTTTACGAACGCGCCTACGTCGTCTTGTAGTAAGTCGCGATCTTTCTCGTCTAAAGTAGGCTATCATCGATAAAAGTCCATTGCGTTTGGGAGATCGTTAACAATTATTAATCTTCTATCATAGATGATTTTCCCATTTTGAACAGGGTAGATTCCTATTATTTCGTTTCACTCATTTTCGTCAACTGTTAAATTTATTTAGCGTGTAAGAAACAGATATCAAAGCTCGAAGTACTAGTGCACTGATGTAACTAGGTTTTCTGAAAAAGAAAAATCCTTGTGGATCCTGAGGGATTGCTATGAGACATACTTTGAGCTTATAACTTAAGTGAACTTTTGAATACGAATTTATCAGTAGTGATAATTAATTTTTATCGAAACAGAAGAAATTTGAGAAATAAATTACAGGTCCGGATGCTAAGCGAAGTTTGCAACGCAATATCCTGCACTCGACTGCCTGCCATGTATTCTATGCGACGTAGTGTGATCAATACAGAGCAGGTGTCTCGCTGTAAAAATGAACGAATTTTTTAGAAAGCTAACAGAAAAGTATTTTTAAACACTTGTTCTTCCTTTGATCAAGAACACAAATTTTCTTTAGTTGAATTCTTTTACAGTAGTTCATGTAACTTTCTTTGAAATTTAGAAAACTGAGGACGGGATATTTTACCCATTTTGCTCCTTCCTTCTTTTTGTCAACATCAAGTTACCTTTTTTTTCAATTCGTAGGGGCTCGAGAACCACTGTTTGAATAAGAAACCCTCCGCAAGGAGTTGTGTAGTTTGGTCTTAACATGGTTGTCATGACTGGAAAAGAAAAGTAAATAATGTAGCCTAATGGTTTATATGAGATATAGTAATAATCTCCTCTAAGTAAAGTATCTTTTTTTTTGCATAGGAAGGAAAAATTAAAAATTGCGCAAAACTAAGGGTTCTGGAACACTCACCACTTGTTGATATCGAGTGGGAGGGTTGAAATATGAGGAAGGTGAGGAGAGGGTGCTAAGGAGGAAACGAGAGAGAAGAGAGAGAATCAAGTTTTCAAAGTCTTCAACGCTGAATTTACGAGAACACACTTCTGTTTCAGTGTAAACACATCAATACTTATGTCTTAGTAAGAACTGATTTTACTCCAAGGTTCGGTGTTATAACATATTGTAGACTTTCACTGATGTTCACTTAAGGGCGCGGTATTATTATAGTTCGTTAAAGTGAATTAAATATTTAATATCCATGCAAATTCATCATATATATGGCATTAACTTTATATTTACCTTCACTTTAATTACAACAAAACATAATCCATGGCCCTAAAGATAACGTTAGTTAAAGTCCATTTTAACTATACATTATAATACCGGACGTAAGTGTGATTCTATACCTTCTGACGATGGAAAGATTTATGCAAATTTTGGGCTCAAGGTAAATTTACGTCGCATGGTTTTGTTTCGGAATCTTTCTGAATGAAGTTTGTGCGTGATAAGTTATTTGATTTTCTATTTTACTCTAATTCAAATCCTAATAGTGGACTTTAACTTATTACAACACCATTTATTATTTTAAATACGAATGAATAAAATATAACAAATAATTGTAAGTTCAGATCTAATTTTTTCAATATCAAATGCTGTGATAAATATGACTTAAAGAACAGAATACACGGAGAAAGAATTCGCTGAGTTGTATAACTTTTGAAAGAATACCCTAGAAATACCTGAAATGAAGATACCTCATTTAATATTTCAAAGGTCATCTTATGGTGAATGTGACGCAACGCAAAGGAGAGCTCATGCAACAGAAAGTTGAAACATTTCGTTAAATGAAACCAGAGGAAGATTTCCTGACGGCTCATAAAATATGTAAATAGCAGAATGCATACGAGATGAAGCTGAATTACGTAACTTTTATCCGGCAGCACCATTGTGAGCGCGCACCAGAATTAGATGTTGCGAAATAACGGCGCTGGATTCAGTGTGTTGCGATACAGGAGGTGGCGGCTGGATAAGATGCAGCGTCCGCCATCTCCGGCTGAAAGGCTGTAATTCCGTTATACCGAAAGCACAGACATTAGAGATAGATTAACGGTGCTTACAAGTTGCGGGAAAGTTAGACGCTAGAGTTCGAGATCAGAAATTCTCGCTGAAATCCGGGGAAAATCATTAAACTTTCCTGATTAGGTGATGATTAAGAGCCTTCAATTAGTTTTTTCTTCACGGTGTAACTTGCACGGTGTAACTTTTGATCAGTTATTTTCTCTCGTATTTTTCAATAAAAACATTCGACTCCAATAGTTTATTCGGTGGATAATATTTCTTTCACAGAACTTACACAGTTGAATTGCAATGAAGTAAAAGGATTATTTTAACCGAATTTTGTGGGAATTTTATTCGGATTCCATACTATTCAACTTTGGTTATCACCCAAACTAAAACGTCTTGGTTTGTTTGTTGCATGGAGTACTTTGTATCCCATAGGGGATATTGAAGTATTCAGGAACCCCACTATCCAAACATTTAGAACTCTTTTAAGGGCGTCAATAGAACAATTAAACAAAAGAGTATCATTCTAATTTATATAAAGGAAAATATTGGAACCCAGATGTAGATGAATTAGAGACTTAAAAACAATTCTTAAGTCGGTAGATAAAACTTCCGTGAGGGCTCTCGGATAGCCAAGTGGGCTACGCGTTCGACTTCGATGAAGGCGGTCCCGGGTTCGATTCCCGGTGGGAGCCTACGTGCGAAATGACCTCAGCTGCCGAAGCACTATTAACGATAGTACTACTACCAAATGTGCGCTAGAAACGAAATGGGAGGTTTCGGATTATCGATTCTTAGGGATTTCCTAACTTTAAAATTTAGTGACGAATAATTTTTACTCAACCTCCGTTGGTATGCAACTAAATATGTATCGTTTTAATAAAAATATCGATTTTGTATTTTCTTTTACTACCTTATGTAATTGGAGACACTGAAATGTTTTCTTGATATTTGAATCGTATATTTCGATTATTTCGTTCGTTATCTCTTGCTTAGCATAAAATGACTACCAATTTCAAATAAGAGTTGCTTTTCTAATGAGCTCAAGAAATCTTAGTGGGATATTGTCTGGAACGCCCTAAAAGCCATCAGCCCGAAAACAAATCGGATCTTCTACCTTTCCGAAACTGGCTTCCTAAATCTTTGGGAAGGGGATGAGGAATACTATAGCTCATTCTGTCACTAACAGTACTACCAGGGATTATTATTTTTTAGTTTACCAACAGTGACAAAATTTATCTCGAAACGTATCAAACTATGCAATGTTGGAAGAGAGAAGCTTACTCCGAAATACGTGATTTATAGAGAGAGGGGAAATGCCAGCCAAAACTCCAGCTCAGCTAATTTCCGTAAAAATCCAGAAACTATGATGAGTAAGGAAGTTTTCGTTGCTTTCCTCACAAAATACCATTAACTTTGCTAAATTATTACGGCGCTACTAAAGGTAAATTTCCTTCGGACCATGGAAAAGCTAATATCAGCTAAGCCGATTTGATACATGAAAGGTCATCTCTCAAAAACATTAGAAAGCCAGATTTTAACCGGCGCTAGATCCATCCATCCATCAAATCTTAAGATATTATTTCCGGCGGAAGAAAAACTCCGTGGAGCAACTTTGAAGTTGAAGGATGGAACAATATCCCAAGGAAACATAACCAGTATCGCTTTCGGAGCTCGTCTCTGATGCTATATATATTCTCACCAAACTTTGAAGTGAAGATAATGATATTCGCTCTCTGCGTCGTAGGCGGGAATTCCTTACACCGTAGCAGCGCAGTGGCAGGTGTGAAAAGGTAGAGGCGACAAAGGGAGGGTTTGAGATGTGCTATTCTACCTTTAGAAGTTTTGATATGAGGCTAAAGGGAAAGACCAAGTAATCCGCGACCATTGGTGAGGGTCTTTCAAGAGGAGAACATCAGCCAAGATCGCGGTTGTAAGAGAATATTACGCTGTCAATCCAGTTTATCCATGAAAAGGTTTTATCTGTTTAACATTGAAAGCCAGAAAAGCCATATCATCAATGAATTAATTCCTTATTTTACCCACGCACATAATTTTAGGAGAGAGAACTTAAACATAAAGCTTAAACCTTAGGATCATAAAATCTTCTTTCAATTGATTCTGTACTGCTAGAACCTAACACAAAATAATTAAAAAATAAGCATAAACCATCATTTTTCTGTATTGTGTATGGAAAAGATGTATCTTCAATTCAAGAAAAGTTATTCCATTCATAAATACTTTACAGTATAATCAATATTCGCATGTTAGTGTGTATGCAGTATATATATATATATCCCCTCCTCACACTGCCACAGTTCATTGCCTTATCGGGGCGGAGGGGTGTTAACGGAGGTTGGAGGCGATGTATAGCTCAGGTTTAACCATGCTAAGAAGGCTTCAACAATATCTCCGGCCAAATAGTGAGAGNTAATATTTGAAATTTGGCACGACATTTGAAGGCAAACTCAATATTCAGGCAATACACGAAAGTATACCATCTATTCTTCATAATCTGTCGTAAGATCTTCCTTATTTTCTCAACACCCAACCTTAGGTATAAGGACTGAGTTTCAATGTATTTCTATTCCCCCTAATTCGCAGGGATCTGATTGAAATGGCGGAAGAAATAAAATTTCAGCCATGTTCTAATATCAATAGAAAAATTATGCACATTATATTATTACTTTTTAAAGTGAATAAATATGGCTATAACTACGTATAGAAAAAAATTCAGACAAAGAAAGACGATTTCACAATTAGTTTTTATACGGAATAGGTTTATTTTGTTATCTTTTCCAATATGCTCCTTTCATAGGTATCGGCTGATGTGGTAAATAAGGACATATTTTTTTCTGATTCTGCCAGAGGAGAAGCGGATACTCTTCGGAACTTTTTCGATACAACGGAGGCAAAAGTTTTCCCTACAAGATGCTGTTTTTCCATTTTGTCTAAGGTTTGCGAACGAAATCAATGGTCCAAGCTTTTAAACGCTATGTCCTCGTATAATCAGGTAAAAAGTTTGAGAAGACATTCCCTTATCCGACCTGCTCTTTTCAAATTATTCATGGAAGATGGAACTTTCGCGATGAAAATTTTCTCAGAAAATAGTTTATGCAATGTCACCATTCGCAACACACGTGTCGGCAGTTATTGGAAGAAGTGAGTTACTTCGTTTAGATGGGAACGCTTCACCATTATAGGACCATAGAGGAAATAAATTTATCTGATTTATTTTCTTCATAACTTAATATTCTAAAATGTCACCCATTACAAGTATTTAAAACGAATATCCAAGGATTTATTGTTCTTGAATGACTAAATCGCTTGCAATTAGTTTTAATTAAAAAATGTGGAATCTAAGTGCGAAAGTGTCTATATATCAGAACCGTTCCACTTTAAAAGGGCAACCAGCAGAAATGGAAAGAGATTCATGCTAAAAGAATGCACTATAAACAACATCATTACGTTACTCACCCATTATTTTTAAAAGAGTGTCTTAGTTCTGTGAAGATAATTTATATATAATTTATCTATAATTTCCATAATTCATTAAGTTTGCAAGGGCAGTCATGAGAGATTTATCCGCTGTTACTGTCCTAATAATGCTGTTAGGTAGTCACTTAGCTGGTTTACAGATAGGGAAGTAAGTTCAGCGATAACAGCCTTGTTATTTTTCTAAGTGCTGCAACCTTGAGGATATTTCATACATTCATATTTAGAATATACATTTATCATATCGAAAAATAGAAAGTTTTGTTACATCTACTGTTGCTACAGTGTCATTTCTTTCCTGTAATTTTTGTATAAAAATATAAAAAATAAATATATGTGAAAGAATGTACACAATTAATGATATATTGACAGCTAATGCGAACAATTTATCTCCATTAAGAAAGAAGTTTGAGCAAAAAACGCAATAACGGCAATCGTCAAATGTGGAGATAAATAATAAGAAATACAGAGAGACTATGCTAATACAGAATAAAGTATAAACAAAGTGACAGAAATTAGTTATGGTTATTAAATTCACAAAATACACTATTACTGATTCAATTTGAACTGTTTTATTCATTATTGTGTAATTAAATTTAAAATTGACGGGAAGCTATGAGTAACTTCACAAGGATCAAGGTATAGTAAAATACTTCGTAGCCGTATGCGTGCGATTTAATGACCGAGATCCTTCATATCGTATTCTGTTACCTCGTGCTTTCAGTCACGTTCTTACCACCAGTCTAAGAATAATTTTTATCAAAAAGATGCATGCCGTGTCATGATATGAGTAACAAATTCCTCAATTGAAGAACTACGATCGTCCGCGCCAAAGTTATCTAGCGAATCTACCTTTTCTATAAACTGCGAATGGCAAGGAGATATTTACATCCGCTCATCGCCATACTTATGACATGATACCTGGAATATAAAAATAGACGTTTTTCTTCCAATTTCTTCTTTCTATCATTCACAAAGGGCAAGGAAATTGTGTGACCCAAAAGGAAAGCAAACGGAGGGAAGTGGGCTACCAAAGAATGATTTTTTCCTTTCAGAGGGTATCTGTGAAAAAGGAGCAATGCCAGAGACATGGGACGAAATATTCCAGGAGACTTATCAAAGCCTTAAAACATATCTATATTCTATTTCATTCTTGTAGGGCCGAGACGCGCGCCGGAACTGACCGATGGATCTTTCTTTGATCATAAATCGATGATCCAATGTTAGCCACTAAAATGAAATGCTGTGCAAATTTGAGAATTATCGTTTTGAAAATCTTTTAAGTCTATCTGTTCTAACTTTAGTTTTCCATCTTCATTTTCATCTTCTACATAACTTTCTTATTGAATGCTAGATTCTTTCATGTGCTAATATTTTTTTTTTAGAATTCGTGTTTCTAGAAGACTCAATTTATGGAGCACTAATTAACCCTTGATTTTGTACCCAATCATGTTATACTTCCAAAGTCACGTTCAGTGTCCACCCGTACGTAGAATTTGCTTAGTGGCAAACAGTGTACATCATTTCGTAAGAATTACTACATTTTAATTAGCGTTCATATTTCCGTAAGGCATATATTCTGAATCCTGCTGCACAACTTTCTGACAGCGTTTTCATCAATTAACTTCCCCTCGCTCTGATGTTTACAAAATCCATTTCCTACCCTATATGGTAACCGAGCTTTCTCTTAATTATTTACTTCAATGGCGTTCATGTGGTATAACAATCTCCTCTATGTTGTACCAAACAAGCAGTTTTACTTCAATACACAAATGATTTTCGTGTAGTTCGGAATATATAGTTATCTTATGCTGTATAGTGAATCTTATTAGTTTTTTCTGGAATCAGGATAGAAATTCCACCACGCACGTGACGTGAGTGATCGTCCTGGAATTGTGATAAGGAGAATGGATTAGTGAATGTGACAGCATAAAATTTCTTAATGGACTCAAAAATTTCATGAGTTCCTCCTCCTTACAAAATTGAGGAAGATGTAAGTAAATGATATGCTCTGACCTGAACATACACCTTATCATGTAAACATGGTATTCCTAAGTCAGTGAATCAATCCGAGAAAATATTATTTTTCAATTTAATTTTGAATTTCTTCATTTCTCAAAATTTTTGCTAAAATAACAGAGGCCACCTACAAATTTCCTTGTCCACCTGGAAACAAGACCGGTAACGTTATTCATTGGTATCAATCAAAGTAAGACGGGACCCAAAAGTGTTAGTAATGATTTCACCGGCAATAAAGTATATTGCAATGTACGATATTAATATTTAATATAATTATAAGGGGTATTTATAGATAATTAATCCATTTGTTAAACTAGAACTGAAACCAAAATTGACGATTTTATACGTAATTTTAGGAATGCCGGTAATAAAAATCTTTCCTTTGCCCTTCGAATACATTTTAGTAGTTTGGTCAATTTTATACTTCGGATTTGATCGTGGAAAGGCTTGTAAAACTTTGTTATTTTCACTCAGTGAATATAATAATTGCGTTCTATCGCTTGTATTAAATTATGAACCATCAAACAAATAGTTCTGCTGTGGAGGTTTTCAGTAAATTTAAAAATAATTAATTGAGTTCCGTCATGGGAATAACAGGATAAAGAGCGTTGATATACGACTCTGTTGATATTTTAATTAGAATACACGTCTCTCATTTAATTTAACCAAATAAGCTTTTGTTGCTATCATCAAAACGCATTCGATCAAATAGTGGATAGTGGCACGAGAAGTTCATACATTTTCATCAATCTGCGTTTTGTTTGCTTGAAAGCCAATGAAATATTCTGGCAAAATTTCCATTTTAAAGTACTTGATGGAGAAGCGATCTTTGTTAATCACATTGAACTCGGAGGAATAATAATCGCAATTATTTCTTATTTAATTCTACACTAAGTATCGATAGAACGAATTTTTACTATAACACAGGAGAGCAGCTAACTAATTAACTGATTAATCTTTTTTCGTCGTAATTTTAACCTCGTTTAGCCTTTAGAGCGATTTACAATAAAACCTCCATTGTTAGGATATATATTTAGATATATTCTCAGTTATAACTGAAGTGTTACGGCTTTACTCAGTGACAACTATAGCATGAAATTTATTGCAATTTAATTTTTTTACAAAGGATGGAAATGATTATTAATTATTTCAGAAATTAAGAGAATACACCTTAATAAATGAGAAAATTGAATTTCATATTTTCCGCCCAATTTTATTATTTGACCGGTTTGAGCCTTACAACCATCATCAGGTACGATGATGGCTGGAGAAAACGAAGTTCAGTTATCTCATTTATTAAATGGCGTTCCACGAGGTAAGGTCTAATCATATTGATTATCCTTTAATATTGTACAGTAGGATTTTCCAGGCTCAAGATTGAAGTAGATTGAAAAAGATATCTTTCATGTATGTTAAATTAGACACAATCTATTAGTACTGATGTACAATTTATGGTTTCGAAATTTTGCGTTGACTAGCGCTTAAGCACCGATAGAAGGAAGTGAGTGAGTTATTTTTAAATTCTGAGACACATCAACCATAGTAAATTAAATTTTGAAGCCTAAGTTCGGTATTTCATTGTTTTCAGTGACGAGCTTCCAGTACACGGGATAGAGCAGTGCAAAACCGTATGAAACTGCGACAGAATACATTCTTCGATTGATATAATAATGGGACGATTGCCTTGACACTAATCGGTGAATTTTCGTTTTATTTGGGTCGGAAATGACACGTGAAACGAATTGAATTGTCATAGCCGATTGGACCGTTTTCGGAAATTGGTGATCACCTGGAGAAAAATGTAACTGCAGGAATGTCTTGCGCCTTTCATCTCGTCCAAAGGTCAGAGTTTGCCAATCAAAAACATAACTCCGATTGACAGAACGGACTTTTCCACAATTTTCGTATTGAAACCGCAAACAGAATGAAATTATCCATAAAGAATCTATGTTACCTAGTGGCGAATAGATTTCCTGTGAAGACCATTCCAAAAGCAAATGATATACTATCGTTTTTTATCTGACAGATGAATGTAATAAGGTGGAGTGAATAGTGAAGTCTGGAATAAGTATACCGAGATTACGTGTTTAGACAGAATGTAACTGAATGTCTCTTCGGTCTCCCTCGGTCCCACTAATATAGCATTTGACGTTTTCGTATTATAGGCATCATATAAGTTTAAGTAATTAGAAAATAATGCATATGAAATGTCCATAATGTAACGCTAATTTAATATGACATCTGAGATTGGTTTGGATTTAATTGGAAAGAATTACCAGCTAAAACAAAAAAAAAATAATATTTTCCAGCAAACCTACTACGGAGTTTCTCGGAGGAATTTCATTATTTAGAAACATTTAGAAATAGATTATCAGCAAATATAAAATATAACTATCCAACGGTAGAATAAGAAAATAATGAAGATAAGTGCTATAACATGTATCAATAAAACTCAGTTTTAGCTATGAGTTAGTGGCGTGTGTCCGAATGCCACAGGAATATTTTAATACGTAAACGGTATGATTACAACCAGAGAAAATCACATAATACTAACAGTTTATTCGTCGTATGCAAATTTAATGTGGCTTGTGATTTATGGTGAGAATTTAAATTCCATATATTTGCTGAGAACCGTAAGGGATAATAGAGCTCCGACCGAACACATATTTCAGTGAATGTAAAAGAATAACAGCAAATAATTTCTGAAAGGTAAGAAGTCGAAATTAAACGGCAAGAAGTAAGTTATTTGTCAAAAATAAGACAAAATATTTTCACACATGGAAGATTTCACTGTCTACTTGTTAATGCATGTATAAGACGTGCCTAACTCCGATTTCTAAATGAAAATTTCGCACCAACAGAGTCCTATTGGTTGAATCGGTCGGACGCGTGTCTATTATTTTAGGGCAAGAGTCATACGCTGACAGTCTGGAGCGAATCCATGTAATGCAAAGGCTGTTTTCCTCTTGTGAGTAATATGAGACATCCATAACTCCGACACTCATAACTGAAACCACATAACAAATGAAAAAACTCAATTTCAGTATCCATTCCTGGAAATTTCATTTCCATGATATCGCCTCTCCTTAGAAGTTTAATGAATTTTTTAGTTTGCAAGATTTCGTAGAAAATGGAACTTTAATTTTATTTTGAATTCAGGTCAAGAATTCTAGAACGTTGTTAAGAAACTGCGCACATCCTTTGGATAAACCTGCAGAGTAGCTGTGCCCAAAGGAGTAAACGAAGTACAAAAGTGCACTCGAGTTTTTAGTATTTCTCTCAGGTATTCATTTACGCTTTGGGTTGCCGAGTGTATTTATTTACCTGACCCTGGAGGAGAAGGTGTTTCCTGAGTAGCATTAAAGAGAAAGGAGTGTTTACCGAAAATGTCGAAATACCGAAATGAAGTTTCATCAAAGTTGCTGAGCAGGAGTAAATGTTAGTCTGGATTCCTTACCGATTATAGCCGAGAGTAAATTAGGGTTTAGCTGCTGTTTCACGGATGTAATTTTATATGATGTAATGCCTCTGATTTCTCACTCGCTGCTATGATTTATCACACTGTATGTAAATGCCTTTGCAGTTAATTCATTAATCATATTTACCTTTTCTAAATGTTTCAAACACCAGCAACAAATGATAGCTACTTTCTGCATCTAGAAACATATCGTAGATATTTTCCCACATTTCGCATTTTCCGCATCTCGATTACGAATGTTTTTAAGCTTTCCTAAAATTACTACGAATTATGAGTTTAACCTTTTCTTCCTATATACCAATGTCCGCCTAACTATCTTACCATTCGGCACACTAAGAGTTGGGACTTTGATTTGCGGTACATCAACGAATTGAATCTTAGGTTTATAGTAATTCATAAAGTAATGTGTGGGCTCCCGGATAGCCAAGTGGGTAAGTGCTTCGGCGAAAGTGCTCCCGGGTTCGATTCTCGTTGGGGGCCTACCTGCGAAATGACCAAAGCAGTCGAAGCAGTTTTAACAAAATTACTACTACTACATAAAGTAATGTGTACCTAGAACGTAAATTGGAATCATTATCAAAGTAAAGTCCTCATTCGCAAAATTTTGACATTTATGAGGTAATTGGGACGAGCCCCTTAAAACTGTTATGGTGATCGACTATTCACTCACAATACCAAGAACGAAAATTTTTAGGGACCAAGCAGATACCCGAAAATTTTCTACTTATTTTCAAAGTAACTATCTATTCTATACTTGTATTACGAAAGTTCATGTATTGGACACTTAGTTGTGGCGCAATATTATTGAAATGTGCTAATTTCAATAGTATTTTGGTAAAAAAATTCACATGCGCTAACTTTTAATTCAGAAAAGTTTACAAACTTATAATTTATCATTCCAAATAACCGGCCATCTAAGTATACCAATGGTAAGGTGAAATATTTCGTTGATAAGATTTATGGGATATTTACTTTTTATTTTATTAATTGATATCCGTTTGAATTCTGATTCACCAAGATTTACTGTCATTTGTTTAAAATGATTGATGCGATGAAATCGATATACGAGATGGAATTATTAAAAAAAATAATGTATAAAAGAATTTCGACGAATGAGTTGAATTTTTCCGAAATTCTCTTATTGGGTCCAATTTATCTTTACCGATCATTAATTTCACTGTGTAGATCCATACAGCAACGTTTAAAGTCGGATTTTCCTCACTCAAATTATTTAATTGGGCAATGGGCTGCAATAAAATGCACCACGTTTAA
The DNA here is from genome assembly GCA_000376725.2 of Ladona fulva. Taxonomy (NCBI): domain Eukaryota; kingdom Metazoa; phylum Arthropoda; class Insecta; order Odonata; family Libellulidae; genus Ladona; species Ladona fulva. Next base: position 2,431,443 of record KZ308138.1, on the reverse strand, counting down.
TAAATTTGTACTGCGTTTATTTATATTTATTTTTAAACGCTATTTTATACGATGAGCTTGGGTGACTTCTGAAACCAATACATAATCTATTTTCTCTCCTTAAACGTTGAGTTTCACAGCAGATAGATTTCTGCTGTGAAACTGCTTTACTCTAAGTAAGTAACAGTTTACTGCTGCTACTTTAGATTTTTTTAGATTAGATATCTGAAAAATCTCCCTAATTGATATCTTTATAGGAATTGATAACTTTTATTTCCTCTATTATAATATCGATTAATTATTCTCTTTCTTTAGTTAAATCTTTTGAGAGTATACTGATATTTATGTAACAGACTGAATTATGTCTAGATTTGAAAATGTGTACTGAAATTCCTGCCTGATTTCGCTTCTTTGAAGTTGTTGAACAGACAAAAACCTCTACTTAACAGGGACCTATTTTATGGTGTCCCTTGTAATCAGCCTTTTATTCTCTCCAACTTTCTCATCAATGCGATTAGTTTCTCATTATTTCTCTCTAAACTCTAATAAAGTGTTAGTGTATAAAGAAAATAAGGTCTTAGTGTATCTGGTCTTTACGTTAAACTATCATTACGTAGGATCCTATCTCCTAAGAATATGACAAGCTGATTACTAGGCTAAATGCACTTACGGCTAAAGTATTTTATCACTGTTTTCACTAGAGAGAGAGTTACTTTAATTATTAATCAAGTAAATCAATCGAATATTTATATTTATTTGGTATAAATCAAACATTTTTTAATGAAGTTTATTTTTATGGGCATACTGAATTTTATCACTTTCAATCCCTTTTGTTATTGTTAGTCACCTATGTTCAATTGTCGTCATACATCTTTGTACCATCTGTCTGATTACTTCATTCTCCTTTTCTTACCAAGGGAATCTTTCTGTTTCGTACAAATATTTTCTGATTTATTTAAGATTTAAGGGAAACATTAAAT
>KZ308138.1:2411459-2425205 GCA_000376725.2 Ladona fulva | reverse complement strand
GCAGAGAACAGTCGCACAGATATCTTGGCTATTTGATTCGATTTTTTTCTCAATTTTCTGAAAGTAATTCATCATACCTCGTTAAAATGGTACCCACTTTGACAATTTCTAAATTCTATTCCCATTTTCTGTTTTAATTTTCATTATGAAAGATAATTTTTCGTTGCCTCTGCAGAAAATTTTGGTATTTACAGTATAATAAACAAATTCTCCCTAAAAACATAACTAAAAATTCCTCTTTAGAATAATAATGCATTTACTCATACAATATAGGAATATATATTTGAAATTCTAAAATTAATTTATCACCAAGGTAACGTTTCCGATTATTACAATTACGAAACATTTGAAATTTTCTACTCTTTTTAAGAGTATATTGTGTTATTTATGAACTGCAAAGACCTCGTTTCCTGTTGAAAAAGTTTCACTTAGAATAAGGATTGGAGCATAAAAATCATCCTTTATAAGATTTAAATTCATATAAATTCCAGGTATTTAATTAAATACAAGTATATTTATAAGTTAAAAGGTAACCACAGGCAAGTTAATTTTCAGATATTGATGATTCGGTTTAGACATTTATCTGAGATGAACAGTTGAATTATCTTGTTTTACGAAGACTAAGTCTGATAAAATGATGTGCGTGGCACTCTTTAAGAATTCTTAAAATCGTTCGCGTGAGGATTTAAGCCTCATTCATAAAAGCGCGCACTGCAACAAATTCTTCAGTCGTTCGATATACAGCCCAAAGTGGAGCGAATTAATAGCAAGATTTAGCACTGATTGAGCATTCAATACAAAAAAGGAAACTCTCAATTAATCATGTATTTAGAGAAATTGGTTCATTTGGTGAAACTATAGATTCCACCTATTCCACCAATGCTGGAAAGGAAGGTGGAATGCTTAAAGGCTTGAGAAGAATCACTGGTCTCAAAATTAAAATAGGAATTTCCATGGAAGGAAAAAATCTCAGTCTCGATTCACATAGTTTAATTTCTAATGAAATGATAAATTCGAATAGCTTCGAAGGTATTTCTTGTTTCGTGCTATATTTATTTTTACTCAGTAGGCGTGTATGCATGTGTTACTACGATACTTTGCGGCATCCCATCATCGATTTTCTCCTTCGTAACTGCAGCGTCAACAGCATCTGCCTAGGGAATAACTTTTTCAGAAACTTAATGGGCCTCGTAAAAGCCGAAGAGAAAGAAAGCTCTCCGATCGACGGAATACATAGAATACAAATCATAATATTTTCAAGTTAGATGCAGATTCCATCGAAATGCATTATCCCTCAGGGAAATACAATCATTACATTCATTAATTTGGACTTGTCCAAGGGAGAACGTGAAAACGAAAGAAATAACAAAAGGATGTACAGAGATGCAGATGCTCGCTTGGATCCATGAGAGGATATACCCTTTCGCGTTCACGTTTGTGACCTCATTTCAGAGATCCTCCGACTTCATCATCGACTTCGTGCGGTGCGCCTTTTCTGCTTATCTCACCTATAACATCGCCGGATGTATTCATTCTGCCCTTTTCTCTTTGGTCGATCCGACCCACGGTCCCTGTCCTGACGAAGATGTTCGTGTTTCCATCGCAACATACGTTGCCAAGAGAACCTTGGATGTTGTAAAGGAAAATTCCAAGTCTAACACTAATAACTCGAGTAGTGATTAAATAAATACAAAACTATCTGGAAATATATTTATAATTAGACAATTACTACTTACTTTGCCTTTCTTAAACATCATATAACAATGTATATGAATTGAGCATATCGCTAGATGCGTAAGTAGATAGAGCTATTTAATCGGTCTTGGTATAATCAGAGTTAGGAATTACATGTATGCGCTATATAATTAGTATTTTAGCATAAATGGTAATATTTAGGTAGGTAATGGGGGGCATACGCCTAAAGAAGTGAAAAAGTCTCCTAATAATGAATGTCAAAATAGAAAGTAATTCGGGGAGGGAAGAATACTCGGACGAGGAATGTAACTAAGGGAGGAATTGAGATATGATAATATCATAAAATATCACGAGGAATTTATTGAAAATGTTAAATACATGTTCATAAATAAAAAATAAAAATATGGCAGTATAAGCATGAAAATATGACATAATAGGCGTAATTCTTTTATTATATTTTTTTTTTGTTTGTGAATTAAAATTAAAAAAAAATTATTTTTGAGGTATAATAAATACCAATGTGCAATAAGATACGAGGTTAGGTGGAAGAGAGACCCACTCGGGCCTAACCTCGCCATTAAAGGGTCTAACAATAAAAAATAATAACAATCTTAATTCTTACTCATTAAAAAGCGTAGTAGTATTTTCCAATCTCTGACCTTAGTATTGAGATTATACCGCAGGAAATCTCACCTAAAATAATCATAGAGTACAATCCCTGCTTATAATGCAGATGTTTTACTTTTATACGTCTGCAAGTCCGTAGTGCTTCTTAAAACCAAGGTCGTGAAGGAAGGTGGTGATTTTCCTCATGCAGCGCGTTGGAAAAGTTTGTTTATTTCTCGGCATCACAAATTATCGCCATGTTTTATTTCAGATTCTCCTTTAGAAAGTTCGAAGAAATATTACCTGAGGAAAGAGAGCGTAAACTACCTCACTCCTTATCTTGCCTGGTAAGCCTCATGATGACCTCTCTAGGGCTTTTGATGGATGAGATTGAGGTTCAAACGGGGCTTCTTGCTGAATACTTTACAGGCAGACTACGTTATGACGGATCAAGATAAAAACCGCGGCGCATGTTTTTTTAATTAACGAAATTAAACGTATAAATGGAAACAAAATTATGGCGAGACAATCCTCAGACTAAAATCATAAAGGTTCAAATAATATTTCTCCCGCAAGCATGGACTGAGGCACATGATGATGCTTCCCTCCATGGGTATTTGGGAGTTTCAATACTGCCGCTTTAATATTTTCATATTTACATTCCCTATCAAAGTATACATCATCTATATTTCACCATCACTACTTTCTCCTGATGCTTCTGGCAGAAGAAGGTTTCTGAGCGTTTCCACGAGGCATGAAAGACGTTCTTAGAGCAAAATAGTATCAAAATAAAATTTACTTATGGTCTTAAGGATGAGCATACCGTTATTGTGGCTCATAAAATATTGCAATAAATGATAATATTATATAAAAGGAAGCACTATCTTTAGTAACCTTATTCCCGCATGAAATACCAAATGAAGAAAAAGAAATAACATTCAGGCGCACAAGTTTTTTATGGATTACAACACGAATACGTAAGAATAACTGTAGAAACGATGAAATAGGTTTCTTTTCCATTAATTTATTCATAAATAGATCTTTTTAGAATTCCAAAGATAAATTTTGTTGTTTGTTTCACTATGATTTTACGAAAAGTTTCACGAAATTTCTTGGAAGTCATCTCTTGGCTTGATTCCCGTTTGATATATACAGAAAAACCACAGATCGTTCAATCAGCTTTAGCTTTTACTGTATTTTTAAATTGGCGTAAAGCCATTAAACTCTTTTGCATGGATATATCAACTTGTCTAATACCAGAGAAATAACACCTTGGTTACATATACTGTCTTTAGTAAGAGATTCAAATGGAGCATATATCGTTCAAAGTATCAATATAAAAAAACCTTGGCTGTAACATACAGTGCTGATGTATTTTGAAGGAATTCGCGAAATATTCTTTTTAATGGTGCTTGGCTGTATGTAAAGAGTAGCAAAAGCATGTCTTTCATTAAATAAATTAAGGATTATAATTTAACGGTTAACTGTATTTTTTGAAGGGGACGAGGTATTTCTTATTTTATGTTTTTCTATTATGAATATCTCAAACGGTTTTATTAGGTTAGAGGTTTAAAAAATACTCCGTAAGCCGTCTTCGGCAAGCGAAACTCGCGCTCAAAGACAAACGGCAAGCTCCGGATTACCGATTTCTGGGAAGGCCCAATGATCATTTCGGAGACAAAGCCTCCATCCTCGGGGGTTCTCCACAAAGGAAGTGTCACTTCCTTGAAGAAGTGAGTCACTTCCTTTGTGGAGAACCCCCGAGGATGGAGGCTTTGTCTCCGAAATGATGAATGAGCGCGAGTTCCGCTTGCCGAAAGACGGCTTGCGGTGTGTTTTTTAAACCTCTAATTCATAAACACCCGTATTCCAACCTTCTTTTTCTTTACGGTTGTATGAGGTCTTTAATTAATCCCATAATGAATTATAATAATACACGATGTATTCCTAAAATTAATATGTAGAGAAAGCAAAGACTTAGTAATTTTCCACACTAAAATTTATTCTGCTGCGACCGGTTTCGTAAGATTACTTTCATCTTCTGGCACAAGGAAATACGCATACATTGTTTAAATAGCGAATGTTGAGGGGAGGTGAGGGTGGGAAGGAAGGAGGATGGGGTGAGGGGGAGGATCAGGTAAAGAGTTTGCTAGGTAAGGTGAGGAGGGGTGAAGGGTTTAGGAACAATTGCTCTTTTGCCAGCATGTCTTTTTCCGGAAAATTCCCAATTTCCACTTCTTCCAGGAGGTCCAAGCGACGGGAATTGTTCTCCTGATGGAGGCATCTTGGGCGGAAGTCGCTGGTGTGTATGGCTTTCCACGAAGTCACGCCTAACAACATCGATTTTATTAATATGTAGATTTTAGCGTGAGGTGGATCCTAAGAACTCCTCCAACAATCGGGGGTTGATTAGGTTTTAATTTTCCAATTAATTTGGGTATGAACACCTGAAGCAACGCAAAGTGAAAGAGTAAATGTTAACTCAGTGACTTAGTAGGAAGTAAGTGTAACTCAGCATGGAATAGAATTTGTTAACTCAGTGACGTAGTAGGAAGAAAAAGTTTTGGGGTCAAACTTGACTCCACTCGACTGGTTACGTAATACTTTAAGCTTTTCTATTTATATTAAGAAGATAAAAATAGCCATCTATTGTTGCCTTAAGGATACCTTTAAGGATCTCATGTCTGATTCTGACATTAGTCAGGGAACTTCTCTAACATAAGAAAGAGATGGAAAAAGTTATAAATTTGTAATGGAGTCAAGAAAAAGCTAGAGGAAGTAAATACTGGAAAATTTGAATCCCTTTAACTGGGTTTAACTGTTCTTATATTTCAAAGAAAAGATTACTTGGTCGCAAGATGAAGAGTCTTTTCAAAGCTTAACGATTGTATGTCTTTATAGCATTAAAGAAATGGAAGTATTTATCAACAATATTTCACAGCTCTGCTCATTTCCCATTCCATTGGCATGCATATGCAATCACGCACGCTTCGGAATCTCTCCTTCTGAAAGATTTCCTCCTATCCTATACGCTTTATTTCATGCGAGGACCTGTCCAGTGATTTATTCTCATATTCCCTGGGAATATATAAGAGACGTCCAGTTTGCTCTTCCTGGAATTCTCAATTCAGCTGTCGAAATCTGCTGCCTCGATTTTTTCCTGCGTATTTTAATCTTTTATCTCTGCGACAATATAACTGGAAAAATAAACGATAGAGGAGTTACCCCAAGCGAGATTGGGTGGTGATTTATGGATGCACAACTCGATATCACGCCGAAGCTCTCTTTCGTCGAATTTGAATATTTATTAGGGTTTGAGAAGGTTCAGCGAGGAATTAACGAGACAGCTCGTTTCGTTCTTTTTGAAGACTTAACAAAGGCTACGTTTTTCTACGCGTAGAAGGCGGACGTGATTTATCGTTTATGATTTCGCTATCAATAATTTAAGGAATTGGAGAAATTTGCAGGTATGCATTATACTTAAATTAAATGCACTTTACTTTACGATTTAGGCTCCATTGAATAAGCAAGCGTCATCTTTTGAAACATAAATTGTGTATATTGAATACGATAAATTAATATCTTTTAATTCGTGTTTTCCTATAATATAAACGAGTCGTTAGGTATTAATTCCGTATGGAATATGGGACTCTTTAGTCCCAATTTCGTCCAATAAAGAAGACGTTTGTATTGCATTGTATCTAGAATCGATTCAGAAATCCAAACATTTTCTCACCAGGTGTTTACATTTTAAAATTTAAAGTATATCAGTTTTGAAACTACGATTCAAATGACCACAAATACCGTTGAGAGTTTAAGAAATGCAAAATTAAAAAGTTTTAAAGTGCGATAGGAAGGAATGCTGATGCAAGCGAAAATTTAGTTGACAGTAAACTGTATTCTCTAAAATTACGTTCCGTTGTACGCTTCACTTTCACAATTTAAGTGAATACTTTATTTTAAAATTGGAAAATACGCGGGTTTTCAAACAGGTAATGGTTAAGAATTAGAAGAACATGCTCCCATGCCAGTATGTACCTTTGTTTTTCAATAACAAGGGTTATTATAGTACAATTTTCTTTATGTATAATTCCCCAACTCTCAGCATTATGACCTAATTTTTCAGCTCCTTGATCTGGAAAAATTAACGATCACTTTTGCATTCAAGCTATGATTATTTCGTTAAATTTTATGGCTAAATATTTGAAAAGTATACTTTCATTAAAAAATTCACACTGAATTAGAAAGGTAGGATTTTAAGCTTTCCTGCTGTATTAATTGTAGAAAATATTGTCGGGTTTCCACCGAGGTAAGTTGTACCTAGTTTTGTACCCAACGTTTCAATGACTACCCAGGTAGTCATTGAAACGTTGGCGATAATGTCAATACAACTAACCTGGGTGGAAACCAGAGAACCTTTTCTATAAGAAAAAGGTAGTAACGAGAAGTAATATTGTAATACAAAAGATCAAAGTCAATGATTATAGTTAATTTGTTTTGGCGAAGCTAAAGCAGGGGGTCTGAAGCACCGTCCCAGAAGGCAGTTCTTTCTGTAACGGAAGTGAACAGGTAACACATATTTTAGAGCCCTCTGGTGTTAGTCGGTAATAAACTTAGGTAAAGACTGTGAGTAAAAAGAATGTAACCTTTTAAACTAATAAATACATTTCTTGATTAGTATGCGGGTATGATTATGAATATTATTCAAAAGTAGAGAAATAACAGAAATAGGTGACGTACTACTTTGAAACTTTGCATATCATTAAAGTCGATTACCCAAAGAGAAATGCTGCTTTTTATCTTTCATGTAGTTTCTGCTACGATGTCAGGTACCACCGAGGGTTCTCAGAAATAAATATACGCAAAATTCGTTGCTCCACCAAGAATTCAGAATTCACGTCTCTTGTTGAAATATCCCAGAATTAGCCTCAAAAGAAATCTTTAAATTTATAACTCAAAGAACTCTAGGTAAATCCCATCCTTTGGGAAATATTTTTTCAGAGCTAAAATTTTGAAATTTTTTACATTTTTTTGTGAAATTTACTTCTTCAGTAAAGAGTCTTCTTGAAAACCCTTAACACGATTGAGGCCAGTTCGCTGTTTATAATATTCATAGTGGTTATGGAATGTCATTCAACTGAATGGAGGAAGTCTTTACCTCGCAGATTATTACCTTACCAGTAAATAAATCGTTGGGTAATCCGTTCGTGGTTTATACACCGAAATGGGAAAACCCGGATCGCTAATTACTTAGCAGAACTCACCAACAAGGATGTGTGTCATGTCCTGTCTAGCATGAAGCATCTTTTCCTTCAGTTACCTCCCTTCGTCGCGAGTGAGTGACAAATGACAGCGCGACTCCTGTGCAAAATAAAAAATGTGAAACACATAACGCTGCTGTTCCTGAAAATTCTGGAACCGTCTGCGGGAAGGCGCTTTGAATGGTGCTAACGGTGGGAGGGGAACCATAAAGACAGCTGCCGGTGGCCTTTCGTTTCGTATGGCTTAAAACGCGAACGGAAACGACGGGTGTGGCGAATGGCAAGTGCCTTCTCTTCCCTTGCCTCTTTCCTCTCTAACCCTATGGGTGTGGTCTCGCCTCCGATTCTGAATAATGAAAATGCCGACGTTGATTCCATCTTTGGGGATGCGAGATACAGGGGTCGAATACAATCCCTTAGAGGGCAGAAAGGAAAGGGAAGGGTAGAGAGAAAGCGATGGAAGAAAAAGCGAAAGGGATAAAATGTTAAAGTGGTCGGGACCGCAAAGGTGAGAAACTAGCATAAGTATTCCCAGCAATTTATTTCCCCGCTGACATTGGCGTATTGCGGTGATAGCGGGCTTGAAATTCTAACAGGTAATGTGTTTTGGTTAGGCTTTAAATGTTCTGGCTTTGCATGCGAAGGGTGAAAGCTAGGTCAATTAACAGCGTGGCGTGAGAGAGTGATGGTTCTTTCAACTACACGAAGATTAAGTGCTTGTGCTCACAAAACATCAATGTAGATAGGCAGCATGTACTGCAGAATATTCCTTTATCATCCCCTCCTTTTATCACGGATGAAATCAAAAGTTTTGATACTTTTATGTAAAGCACTACATCTACATCTACATAAATACCCAGCAAGCCGCCTTTCGGCGTGTGGCAGGGGGTTGAAACTGCTGTTGAAGTGCGATGTAATGATAGAAGTAATACGGAAAATGATTTCCGTTCCTTCATCTCCTTTTAATAATTAGAAGTACTGAATTATGTCTAGATTTGAAAATGTGTACTGAAATTCCTGCCTGATTTCGCTTCTTTGAAGTTGTTGAACAGACAAAAACCTCTACTTAACAGGGACCTATTTTATGGTGTCCCTTGTAATCAGCCTTTTATTCTCTCCAACTTTCTCATCAATGCGATTAGTTTCTCATTATTTCTCTCTAAACTCTAATAAAGTGTTAGTGTATAAAGAAAATAAGGTCTTAGTGTATCTGGTCTTTACGTTAAACTATCATTACGTAGGATCCTATCTCCTAAGAATATGACAAGCTGATTACTAGGCTAAATGCACTTACGGCTAAAGTATTTTATCACTGTTTTCACTAGAGAGAGAGTTACTTTAATTATTAATCAAGTAAATCAATCGAATATTTATATTTATTTGGTATAAATCAAACATTTTTTAATGAAGTTTATTTTTATGGGCATACTGAATTTTATCACTTTCAATCCCTTTTGTTATTGTTAGTCACCTATGTTCAATTGTCGTCATACATCTTTGTACCATCTGTCTGATTACTTCATTCTCCTTTTCTTACCAAGGGAATCTTTCTGTTTCGTACAAATATTTTCTGATTTATTTAAGATTTAAGGGAAACATTAAATGTTTACTGAGATTCTAAATAAATTTCTTTAAGGATTAGAATTGCTAATTTGAACTTTTTCCAGCTTTTTTTGGCTATCGTTAGTTTCATAAAAACGATTTTTAAGGCCTAGAATACATGAAAATGACATCTACGACTCAGGTAATTAAAGAGTGACCTACCAAAACCTCTTGTAATTCCTGGGGTTTTTCGCTTTCACGAAGAAGAATTTTTGATCATAAATGTGAATTAATTTTGAAGATTTTGTAGATATATATTGGTTCAGCTCCCTTATACTATTGTTTGCTAAGGTAAGCAGAATAAAAGATAGCAGCTATTTTTTACGTTATATCTTAATCAATATTTACTATGAATCATTTCGTAGTCATTTCATAATCCTATGGTGAAATTGTATGATCATTACAAAATGTAGTGACTAAGTAATTTATTTGCGATTTAATGTAAAAGTCTTTATGCGGATTATGAAGAATTATGCAAAGATATGTGTCTGTTAAAGATACCAAAAGTTTGAATTTTATATGTTAAGCTCTTTCCGTGTAATTTGCCTCATCGCCGATGTACTAATGTAACTCACGATTTACCTTTAGAAATCTCCAGAGAAAAGGAAACTCTGAAAGACGAGGATGTAACTCTCTTTTTCACAGTCAAAAACTTATAAGAGCCTTAAATGGAAGTTTTAAAAGAGAACGCTTGGCAGGGTGGGGATTAAAGAAAATCTCAAAAAAGTTTGGAAATGCGATAACCCTTTGTCGAAAGTTTTTTCTCTTAGGAATATTAGAAATCTCTCAAATTGAATTCAGAAATCGATTGTATCATATTTAAAAAAATTTCAATCGATGAAAAAGTCATTCTCTTCAAGATAAAACTTTAATTTGTAGGAGGCAGAACGTATCTCGAAGAAATTTTAATTAGAACTACCTTGAAATTCTTGAAAGAAACGTCCATTCAATTTTCAACGCGTTTCTATATGGAATATATTTTGTCAAAATATATGGAATATATTTTGTCAAAATATATGGAATATATTTTGTCACGGAGAAATGATAGAAAACACAGATGACTGGAATTCAAATGGTTGAACTATGCATTCAATGATATTAGCATAAAAACATGCATGAGGGAGGAGGAAATTCGATATGAAGCATATGAAATACAACAATGTAGATTCTATGGGTTATATCCACCTAAGCTATCCCCAGCACAAGAATAAACTACTACGAATAATCTACTAAAAGAATCTATAAAAAGAAATAATAGATTTTGCCTGATAATATGGACATATAATATATTTTCTATCAGGTATTAAAGAAACGGGAAATGAAAGCTTAAGTTATTGTTCGATGTGATGTTTAAAACTTTAAAAAGTGATGTTTAAAAAATAATAATTATTTTTAGTGTTTAACTTTGAAGTAAAAATTGAACTCTAGTATTTCAGATCAATAGTCACAATAAAGGTCCTCAATCGGCATCTTAGTAATCGGTAACAGTAAAAGTAATTAGTGTCTCGTTTATGGAGGTCTTGTGCGTTAAAAAACATAAAATACCACAGTGAACATATAACATCTTTTAATATCATTCACTGAATCTTCTGAGAAGTATTATATATTTGCTTAAATATACACATAAAATTTATCGGTTTGGCCAAATTTTTCAATGTTCTCGTATTTCCCACCTCGCATCGAGAAATGCAGGTTCTAAAATTTTCCACTTCATTGGTCGGAGGGGTTCTTATCCCGAGGAATACCTTGAAATGAGACATAAGATGAATTATGCGAACGTGCGAGTCACAGTTTATCAGCATTCATGAAATTTCAGCTGGGAAAAATTTAGGTAGTTTACTTCTGAACGCATTCGTACGGGAATCTTCACCTTTTAAATGTGCTCTTTTCGTTCCAGTAGTTTTGAAATCGAATCGTATTTATTGCATATGAGCAGCAACGACGATTTTGTGCTTTTCAGAATCGGTATCTTCTCCGGTTATTTTTGTAAATAATAATTTTAGATTTATTCCGGCTTCACACACATTGGAAACAAGATACGGACGCCGATTTAGAACGAACATCGTCCATCGAAATAAAGAGGAAGTCAGAGACATCAGCAACAAAGGATTAATTGGAATGAACCGGAGTAAGTTTACATTCACGTGCTTGTTCTCCAACGGAACAGAAACATTCTTGCTTCTCTTGGAAATCTCTGGAGGCAGCAGTAATTAGAATCTTTTCTCTCCGATTTTGCAATTGTTTGTAAGCGTAAACTTTATTAACGTTAAAATAACGGGATGGAAACAGCATCGTAAATTTTGTTTTGTTAACTGGCGTTTCGTCCAAATTGATCCAGCGTCGATTAAGCATATGCCTTTTACTTGAAAAACGTATAATGTTTTACTCTAGTAGGAATACGTCCCGATTTTTTAAGTGGATGACTTAGAAGGTGAAGTTTTGGAACAAATGAAGTAAAAATGTCGAAATTAATTACTCAGTCAGTGCATATTTTGTTGAGATGGTATATGTATAAAAAAATAATACATGAAGCTCATTATATCTTACATGAGCATGCATGAAATGCAGAGAACAGTCGCACAGATATCTTGGCTATTTGATTCGATTTTTTTCTCAATTTTCTGAAAGTAATTCATCATACCTCGTTAAAATGGTACCCACTTTGACAATTTCTAAATTCTATTCCCATTTTCTGTTTTAATTTTCATTATGAAAGATAATTTTTCGTTGCCTCTGCAGAAAATTTTGGTATTTACAGTATAATAAACAAATTCTCCCTAAAAACATAACTAAAAATTCCTCTTTAGAATAATAATGCATTTACTCATACAATATAGGAATATATATTTGAAATTCTAAAATTAATTTATCACCAAGGTAACGTTTCCGATTATTACAATTACGAAACATTTGAAATTTTCTATTCTTTTTAAGAGTATATTGTGTTATTTATGAACTGCAAAGACCTCGTTTCCTGTTGAAAAAGTTTCACTTAGAATAAGGATTGGAGCATAAAAATCATCCTTTATAAGATTTAAATTCATATAAATTCCAGGTATTTAATTAAATACAAGTATATTTATAAGTTAAAAGGTAACCACAGGCAAGTTAATTTTCAGATATTGATGATTCGGTTTAGACATTTATCTGAGATGAACAGTTGAATTATCTTGTTTTACGAAGACTAAGTCTGATAAAATGATGTGCGTGGCACTCTTTAAGAATTCTTAAAATCGTTCGCGTGAGGATTTAAGCCTCATTCATAAAAGCGCGCACTGCAACAAATTCTTCAGTCGTTCGATATACAGCCCAAAGTGGAGCGAATTAATAGCAAGATTTAGCACTGATTGAGCATTCAATACAAAAAAGGAAACTCTCAATTAATCATGTATTTAGAGAAATTGGTTCATTTGGTGAAACTATAGATTCCACCTATTCCACCAATGCTGGAAAGGAAGGTGGAATGCTTAAAGGCTTGAGAAGAATCACTGGTCTCAAAATTAAAATAGGAATTTCCATGGAAGGAAAAAATCTCAGTCTCGATTCACATAGTTTAATTTCTAATGAAATGATAAATTCGAATAGCTTCGAAGGTATTTCTTGTTTCGTGCTATATTTATTTTTACTCAGTAGGCGTGTATGCATGTGATACTACGATACTTTGCGGCATCCCATCATCGATTTTCTCCTTCGTAACTGCAGCGTCAACAGCATCTGCCTAGGGAATAACTTTTTCAGAAACTTAATGGGCCTCGTAAAAGCCGAAGAGAAAGAAAGCTCTCCGATCGACGGAATACATAGAATACAAATCATAATATTTTCAAGTTAGTTGCAGATTCCATCGAAATGCATTATCCCTCAAGGAAATACAATCATTAAATTCATTAATTTGGACTTGTCCAAGGGAGAACGTGAAAACGAAAGAAATGAACAAAAGGATGTACAGAGATGCAGATGCTCGCTTGGATCCATGAGAGGATATACCCTTTCGCGTACACGTTTGTGACCTCATTTCAGAGATCCTCCGACTTCATCATCGACTTCGTGCGGTGCGCCTTTTCTGCTTATCTCACCTATAACATCGCCGGATGTATTCATTCTGCCCTTTTCTCTTTGGTCGATCCGACCCACGGTCCCTGTCCTGACGAAGATGTTCGTGTTTCCATCGCAACATACGTTGCCAAGAGTTGTTGGATGTTGTAAAGGAAAATTCCAAGTCTAACACTAATAACTCGAGTAGTGATTAAATAAATACAAAACTATCTGGAAATATATTTATAATTAAACAATTACTACTTACTTTGCCTTTCTTAAACATCATATAACAATGTATATGAATTGAGCATATCGCTAGATGCGTAAGTAGATAGAGCTATTTAATCGGTCTTGGTATAATCAGAGTTAGGAATTACATGTATGCGCTATATAATTAGTATTTTAGCATAAATGGTAATATTTAGGTAGGTAATGGGGGGCATACGCCTAAAGAAGTGAAAAAGTCTCCTAATAATGAATGTCAAAATAGAAAGGAATTCGGGGAGGGAAGAATACTCGGACGAGGAATGTAACTAAGGGAGGAATT